>BQNB010026105.1:0-58942 GCA_026074375.1 Tanacetum coccineum
GTAGTGAGTTGAGATTTAGAAATTTATTTATGAATTTAATAAATAAAAATAATTTGACAAAAATAGTATTAAGTAGTAAAAGTGTTTTTATTTTAAAGTGTGTATTATTTAAAGGTAAAGTAAATAAGGAGTATAAATAGTTTTGTATTTAAAAAAAATATATACATATAAAATATATATAGGAGGGGGATCACAAAATTTTATAAAAAAATAAAAATATATGATAAGGGGTGTTGGTTGGATCGGCTAGGATAAGGAAAAAGGGAAGGGAGAAGATTGATTTCAATTAGGAAACAAATCTTTTTGTTATTATCCAAAAACTAGTATAAATACACTCATAACCTTAAACCCTAAAATCACTTTTTCTCCTCTCCCCTTTGTGTATGGGATTCCATTGATAGGTGATGTAAGGATAATAATTATGGACGAGACTCATGCATCAAGGTACTTGGTACATCTAGGAGCGGATAAGACGTATTATGACCTTGGAGATATGCATTGGTGGCCATTTATGAAGAAGGATATAGCTACCTATGTTAGCTATTGTCTGACTTGTTCAAAGGTGAAGGCTAAAACATCAAAGACCTTCGGGTTTGTTTCAACAACATGAGATACTTGAGTGGAAATGGGATAGAAACACCATGGATTTTATCACTAAGTTGCTGAGGTCATGTAGTGGGCATGATAAAATTTGGGTAATAGTCGATAGACTGACTAAGTCAACCCATTTTCTAGCTATACGAGAAGATTACAAGATGAGAAGTTGGCAAGGATTTATATTGATGAGATAGTAGCAAGGCATGGAGTTCCGGTGTCAATCATCTCAGATTGTGATGGAAGATTTACTTCGCGGTTTTGGTAGACGTTGCAGAAAGTGTTAAGTACACGACTAGATATGAGTACGGCTTATCATCCTCAAACGGATGGATAGAGTAAGCGTGCCATTCAAATGTTGGAGAATATACTAAGAGCGTGTGTAATTGATTTTGGAAGAAGTTGGGATTTTCATCTACCCTTAGCTGAGTTTTACTATAACAATAACTATCATTCGAGTATTCGATGTGCTCCATTTGAGGCGTTATATGGAAGGAAGTGTAGGTCACCTGTTCTTTGGGCTGAAGTTGGGGAAATTTGGTTAATAGAATCATAATTGGTACAAGAGACAACTAATAAAGTTATACTAATTAGTAAGGCTCAAGGCAGCTAGAGATCGTCAAAAGAGCTAAGCGGACAATAGGTGTAAACAGTTAGAGTTGAAGTGGGCGGTCAAGTGAATTGAAAGTGTCACCTTGGAAAGGTGTAGTGTGCTTTGGAAGGATTGGTTCTTGAAAGGATTGGTCTTGTAGCTTATCATTTAAGATGTCCTTAGGAGTTAAGTAGTGTACACGATACATTCCATGTGTCAAACATTAAGAATTGTCTAGCGGGTGCAAATCTGAATGTGCCTTTAAAGGAAATTAAGGTAGACAAAACTTTTCGTTTTGTTGAGGGACATGTAGAGATTATGGATGGAAAAGTTAAGAAGTTGAAACGTAGTAGGTACCCAATCGTTAAGGTTCGTAGGAATTCTAAGCGTGGACCTGAGTTTACTTAGGAACGATAGGATTTTATGAAGGCTAAATATCTGAATTTTTTTTGTTGATCGGGTTTATGAGTCTACTAGTTAAATTTCAGGATGAAATTTCCCTAAGGAGGGGATACTGTGACAACCGTGATTTAGCAAGGTTAGTTTAACCATTAATGTTAGCTTATCTAGCTTTATGTGTTTTGATTTATGTGTGTAAGTCGTTTTGGTGCTATATGTTATATGGTATATGTGTTATTATATGAGTTTGAGATAGTAGAGATGAATTATTTAGTCATTTCATTTCGTATGTGATGGTGATTCAGAAGTATAATGATTTTCATTATTTTATCGTCGGTAAAATTAAAGAAGTATGTATCGTTAAATTTTGAGTTTAGGTTAAGTAGTGAATTGAGATTTATAATTTATTTATGAATTTAATAAATTAAAATAATTTGAGAAAAATAATATTAAGTAGTAAAAGTGTTTTTATTTTAAAGTTTGTATTTATTTAAAGGTAAAGTAAATAAGGTGTATAAATAGTTTTGTATTTAAAAATATATATAGGAGGGGATCACGAAATTTTATAAAAAAAAATTAAAAAAATATGATAAGGGGTGTTGGTTGGATCGGCTAGGATAAGGGAAAAAGGAAGGGAGAAGATCGAGTTCAATTAGGAAACAAATCTTTTTGTTATTATAAAAAAACTAATATAAATACACCTATAACCTTAAACCCTAAAATCACTTTTTCTCCTCTCCCCTTTGTGTGTGTTCAACCGGCTACAAGAAGAAACAATGAAGAACATCAAAAAATTTCAAGAAATCCTAAGGTGTAGAATCGTGTGTTTCGCGGTTAAAGGTTTTAGGTATGATCTTTAAATTATTTTTCTTTAACTAAAATTAATTGTAACTTTTTAATTGATGGAGTTGGGGTTTAATAAAAATTCAGTAAACATGTTAGTTTGATCATTAATAATCAATTAGGGTATAATTAATATCGTTTAGATGCGTTTGGTTAGGTTTAATTGTTGTTAGAATTCAGAATTAAAACTAGGCAGATTTTTAGGTCAACTTGTAAGTATCATAACTTGGTCATATGGAAAGCTTTTAATGATTTTCTTGAGCCTAAAATGAACTACAACAAAATTAGTTTCGTGATTTTTCAGTAAGTGGAGGTCACTCAAATTAATTTTACAAGATTCGTTGTCGAATCTGAGTTTTTAGGTCAGATTTTGTATTGTGTTTGTGAGATCAAAAACCATATCAAAACGTCTTTTTAATTGATTGGGTTGCTACAATAGAAAGTTCATGATGCATATGATTTTCTATAATTTTTGTAGAATTTCCTAAGTGTTTAAATGGGTCTGATTAGGCTAAACTTTTTGGTAGTCGAATCAAGTCAATTTCTGGACACTTTGTGATGTTGGAATTTTTAAAAATACTTAGACACCTTATTAATTTTTTCAAAAAATGTAGTAGTCTCATAACTCATTGGGGTTGATGTGGTCGCAATAAGAACGTCTAATAAGGTCGTTTAGTATTTTATTTGTAGTCATAAATTGACTACAAAATTCTGCCTGAATCTAGAAAACTGGAATAAATGATTAAAGGTATTTAGAATATAAGTAAGGTATGGGAAGTGTGGTAAAGGGGTTTATAAACATGATATGGTCATAGGAGTCCATCAATTGATTGTTACATCATTTTGGGCATTTAGCCTCATCGCGTGTAACACGTGTTTTATTTGTGTATAGTTGATTGCGAGGAATTTGTGAAGTAGTTATGCATCAGGTGAGATTCATAGTCCTATTTTTCTATTTTTTATATTGGGATGGAAACGATGCAAATGTTTTGAAATGTTTCATTGATGTGATTATGTATTTTAATTGCGTATGGACATTACATGAGTATTATATGACTATGTTTTACATGTTGGTATTGAATGGGATCGGATGAGTACGCCTACTCAGTGTGATTTGTGTATTGATTGGGATCGGATGAGTACGCCTACTCAATGATACTTATGGTATCAATTTGGAATCGGATGAGTACGCCTACTCAGTGTTGATTATGGTACCATAGGATCGGAGGGGTATGCCTACCCGTTGTGTGAATATCTTGATTATATATGTGCATGCTTGCATAGGGTCATGATAGTTCATTTTTGTCCAACCTTGTTTTGTAAATCACAGTGAAAGCGAGTTTTAGTTGCGTGTCTAAAACCTATGACTCTCACCAACATATTTGTTGAAGTTTTAAGCATCATTTTCAGGTGAGCATAGCGAAGTTAAGGATGTTAAGATGCATGGCTAGTGAGACCTTAGGATTTGCATCATGGAGTCTTCTACTCTGGAGTCTTCGTTTCTTATTTTTGTACTTTGGTTATTTTGTTTTATGATGACATTTATTTTGGATATTTATTCTCAAGTCAATGTATTGTGTGTGCGATTAAGCTCAATACAAGACCCCTCTTGTGTTTAGTATCGTCATAACACTTGGTTTTTAGTATAATGCATTTTAGACATTCTCTATTGTTGACATCAATGTGTTGTGATGATGCTTATCTTGTTATGCCTCGCTATTCCGCCTTTGCGGGGTGTGGCATAAAGTAATTATCAATGTCCTTCCCCGGTGATTTAGGTTCAAGAATTAACAACGTCACCATAAAAGAAGTCTCTTTCATACATGATGCGCGGGTGATTGCAAAAATGAAGTTTTACAACCCTCCTAGGCAGTGTATCTAACCGTTGTAATGCAGTATAGGCAAGAATCGGGGGGTTATTATCATTCTTTAGGAAATAGTTTAGGTAGGCTCGAATCGTATGGTTACTTAAGGTCTAGAGGTTGAAAGACGAGTATTTTTGTTTTTTTTATATTTTATAAAAGCAAGTAAAATCTCGGGTTTTGAAGGGGGTTTGTTTTAAACTAATTAAACTACTCATAATTCTACTCTAATTGCATAAAAGTAAAGGTTGAGGAAAAACTCTTATGGTTAAACAAATGTGTTTACCTAATCACGCACTACTCTATAGTTATCGTCTCTTGTTTTATTACCTGTCACCCTCGTAATGGAATATGTAAGTATTTAATAATTAAACACCTAAATCGGAATCAACCCAAATGACAAGGTAGTATGAAGACTATTGCATGAGCATCATTTAACCTAGCTGCGTTTCCTAGACGTCTATGCTAATGTAATATTTTATAGCAAGATGGCAACCCGTATCTAACATATTTTTTTGCTTTTTTTTGTTTTTCCATTTTTTATTTTTATTTTTTTATTAACTTTTTTATACACTTTTGCCCTGCCATCTGCTAAAACATAAATAATAAATGACTTAGGGTTTATAATTCCACCGCTACACTTGAGTTTTAATACTCAATAACATAAACTCACTAATGACCCGAATTGAGAAAGATCAACAAACATGGAGTGTATTAAGCACGTATGGGGTAATAATTTGACTTTCCTCCACATTTCCATATAATAAAAACTACCATTAATCCCAATCATCTCAAAACTGTATACACTGGTAATGGCTTGACTTAGCAACCATTTACTCAAGCAAACATTTAACTGAGGTTTAACAAGTATGATAACAATAATGTACTAAAAATGAGTACATACAAGGACGGCTAAGGCGATTTGGGTGTAACATTTTGGTGGGGTGTAAACAACGTTCTTCATCAAAAATCCGGAATCCACCAAAAAATTACAAGAACTACAAAAAGGATAGGTTCAAAGGGGTGTACTACGGGTATCGTGCACTAAAAATAAGTAAATAACAATGGTGTAGGGGTAGTTATATGATCGAGGAGACCATCATAATCATAACAAATACATGCTAAAAACAAGGGTTTAACCTAATGCCTCTTATCAATTAGTAAATCCTAATCACATGAATGCGATCTCACTAGCAGTCTCATGATGAATCACTAAAGCAAGTCTTAGAATTTATAATACTACTAGTACACTCTCATAATCCTAACTGATACCAATGCTCCAGAAAAAGCGTCAAAACCACATATGCTCATTCAAATCCATGAACGAGACACATGTGATTGCTCAATTCCTTAACTCGAGCTAGCTAAAGGTTAAAATCATCAAAAGCATCAAAGATGGATGTTTTAACTCCTAAAGATTTAGGGGCGAACCTCATATTTTCGGGTGTAATTTTTGAGTGGTATGGTTTTTGTGCTAGTCATAGAACTCATATCCATGAGACGCTATTAATACTAAGTTTTCATCGGTTTATGCCATAATTTTTTTTAATTTGGGTTAAAATTACCGTCCTAAACTATGTTTCGGTATATTACACATTATTTATGCAATTGAAGAAATAGTTTCTAAGGCTTTTATTTCCCCCTACACTTATTTTGAACATTGTCCCCAATGTTCTATGAGTAGCCAAAAAACGAATAAAGGGAAAATAAGAAAAGCGTGAGAAACTAATGGTCCCCCGGGTTTGCTCAATAATGGAGAAGAAACAAGATAAACCGGCTAAATCTTCATCCAAGAATCGTCCAAGTGAAAATCCAAAGAACTTCCGGACTCTCCTTATCTAATATAACCTACAAATCAAAGACAAAAAGTAACTATACCAAGCGTAAAATTCTACGAGAAATGATATACAACCCTATTAATCGTGAATTGAAATCCTAAGAAAGAAATAAAGATAGAATGTATGTATTAATGTAATCGTGGCTTTCTGCAAGAGTTAGGAATATTAAAAATTCTAGAAATCAAACAAAAATAAATTTTCAAAAATTCTGGAAAAATCCTAACGTCGTCTCTAGCTAGTGTAAAAATTGTTGCTTTTTATTCTTGATAAAATTTCTACACAAATATCCTATTAGTGATTTCCTGGAAAAATGTACTGCATAGGCAACAAAAACGGTTAGCACAAACATTTGCCTCAAAACAAACAAACAAAACATAAAAATGTGAATTAATCTAAAATTATTTATTTTACATGTTTGAAATTGGTTCTTATAAACCGAATGTTTTCTTTTACACTTATTTTGTGCAAAATACCTTTGATTGTAATTTAGACGACGTTAAAGACAAAACAAAGCATGATCACATATATCAAACATATAAGAACAAATAATAAAGATAAAAACACACGACACTCCTAAAATGCATAAAATAAAATATTGGGTTGCCTCCCAATAAGCGCTTCAAGTCACGAGCCTGACTCTACCCTTATTTAACAGATAAAGGGGAGAGTTTTTCTACACTTAAGGTGAAGTGCGGGTGATAGTAACGGTACATACCATTGTGGTGAGAATGAGCCATTTGTTGAAAAAGTGGTTGTTGAATTATATGTTCCAAATGGTGTGTTTCTGTAATCTTACCCTTTTCTAAATCTTTTGATTTAATGGGTAAACTAAGTCCTTCTCCTAAGAAATCATCTTCATCACCTTTGAATTTGAAAAACTCCTAGTTAGAGATCCTAGTCAACCTGTTTAAATCCATAATGTTTCTTAAGGTTATCTAAACATGAGTGATAATAGAAATATACATCCTTAGGGTAGAAAGATGCCACGTGGGGTGAAGGTGGCGTTTGAATGGTTAAATGATCTTCTACTTTCATCCTAAAACTATCCGGACTATGTAATTTGATGGGTGGTTTGGGGCCTCTTTCGTCTCCTAGACTTATATCTAATGATGGACAATTAGGTAAGGGCTGTGGTTGAGGCTCCGGTTCATCAACACTAGGAACTTCACTAGAACTAAGAAAGAGGTCATGACTACAATAATTCAAGCCTACCTCCTCAAGTTGTGTTTTATCCAAAGGTTCTACCTTCATCAGGGTTCCTAAAGTCTCTTCTACTTCTTCCGGGTAAGTCACGGGTGTGGTGTATTCCTCAAATGATGGTAGGACATGTGGGGTACTTCGTGGGCACAGATTTCCTACCTCATCCTTCATCTTATCTATATCACCTAAATGCTCATTGTATGTATTGGTAGAACCTAAAAATGACATACACCTTGGAATCTTAACCATAACAATCTCTCATTCTAAATCCTCCTTAGTTGTTTTCTTAGGTAGTGACTTAGGTAATTCTATTATGTCATCCAACTTATGGGTCATTGCTAGGGAGCTCTTCTCAAAAGTTTAGTGCATTTGGTCACTTTTCCTAAGGGCCTCTTCATAACGCGCTTTCTTCCAAAGTTGATAAGCTTTAAAGGAGGTTCACTGTCTGGTGCAAAAAGGGAACCTTTTTTCAAGATTTTAGCTAACCATATTAATTTATCAAAATTAGAATACCTATAACTATACATTTTAAATGACAATTTTAGTTACAAAATAAACAAGAGGGTTTTTACGAACAAAAGGAACGAAGGAAAGATAGACTACGAGAAAGCTAATTGACAGGAAAATAAAATCTCACTTGATAGGAATCTAGTGAGTAGACCTAAGCTAGATAGAATCAAAACCTAGACTATTCCTCGGCAGCGGTGCCAAATACTTTGATGTGCGGGTGATTGCAAACCAAAGTTTTACAACCCTCCTAGGTAGTGTACCTAACCGTTGTAGTGTAGTATAGGCAAGACTCGGGGTTATTATCATTCTCTAGGGGAATAGTTTGGGTAGGCTCGAATTGTATGGTCACTTAAGGTCTAGAGGTTGAAATAAGATTATTTTTGGTTTTTTTTATATTTTATGAAAGCAAGTAAAATCTTAAGTTTTGAAGGGGTTTGTTTTAAACTAATTAAACTACTCCTAATTCTATTCTAATTGCAAAAAAGTAAAGGTTGAGGAAATACTCTTATGGTTAAACAAATGTGTTTACCTAATCATGCACTACTCCCTAGTTATCGTCTCTTATTTTATTACCCGTCACCCTCGTAATGCATATGTAAGTTTATAATAACTAAACACCTAACTCGGAATCAACCTAAATGGCAAGGTAGTATGAAGATTATTGCGTGAGCATCATTTAACATAGCCGTGTTTCCCTTGATGTCTATGCTAATGTAATATTTTATAGCTAGTTTTCTAAAGCCTAACGCGCATATCATTAAAAAGATTCAATAAAACAAAATAAACAACTAGGTTTCATGCAATCATATGCAAACACAAATTAAATTTAGCCAAGCATGTTTATTAAAAGCGAAGAACAATTAATCAAATAATACATAGACATATTGAAAGATTAAAGGGATAAAAGAACTTTACATCAATAAAACCCGGATTAATGATGAGTACAATAGGGTTAAAAACCCTAAAAATCGCCTAAGAACAGCTGATATGAAGTATAAAATCGTTCCTCACAGTATCCTCTTTAAAACACAAAACTAGGGTTTGTATATATAGATAAAAAATCATGACGTCGTCGCTTGTTATCCTTGACGTCTTCAACCCGTGAATCTTCTTTGGGCTTCTTTTGAGTCGGTTAGTTTGACGTCGTTAATATGAATCCCGACGTCGTCCGTTGGATGCTTTGACGTCGTCACATGAATTGTGACGCCGTCTCCACGGTCTGTAAACCAAATCTTGAGTGTCTTCTAGTAGAGTTGCAATCTTGTCCCGTTTCTTCCCAAATTGAGTCCAAAGTGTGTGTATTTCCTTTAAATGCTTCCTAAATGATAAAATCACAAAAAGAAACGATTAAGCATAATAAATGGGGATATTTGCGTTAATTCGGGGGTGAAATGACACCGAAAAAGTGTATAAAATGACACCTTATCAAATACCCCTACACTTGAGATTTTCTTGTCCTCAAGCAAATGGGCTTTTCTACCTAATAAATAGTAAAACCAGGGGCATTTAACTTACTCAATAAAAATTAATTCATGGCACAACCAATTAGACCTCGTAATTAAAAGCACGGAAATTATATACTAGCACGTCACATAAGTGTTTGGATTTTCTCATTCTCTCGGGTGTATAATGAATTATAACAATAAATGGAAACATGAAAATAACACTCACTACCTGTCATAGTATATAAATTACCATAAACTTGATAAAGGATCAAACACATCCACCACTTTGGCGTAAGCAGCTATAAATTACTATCAAAGAGGTCTCTAAAGGGTTGTGATGTTTAGGTGTAGGGTAAAGGAAACACGGTTGGGGATATTTGGGGAATTTTAAGTGGTGGCAAGTTAATTATCTACAAGAATACATGTAAAAGGCGTTGCTAAGCCAAGACTCGACGAAACTAGGACAATAATATACAAACTCTATATCAAACTCTTTTTTTCTTTTCTCAACTCTTTCTTCAACAGAAAAAATAGCAAGATGGCTGCCTGTATCTATCATATATATTTTTTTTTTTGGTTTTTCTATTTTTTATTTTTTTATTTTTTCTGTTTTTTTCATACACTTTTGTCTTGCTATCTGCTGAAACATAAATAATACATAACTTGGGGTTTATAATTGCACCCCTACACTTGAGTTTTAATACTCAATAACATAAACAAACTAATGACCCGAATTGAGAAGGATCAACAAACATGGAGTGTATTAAGCACGTATAGGGGTAATAATTTCACTTTCTTCCCCATTTCTCCATAAAATAAAAAATACCATGAATCACAATCGTCCTAAAATTGTATACACTGATAATGACTCGACTTAGCAACTATGTACTCAAGCAAACAATTAACTGGGTTTAACAAATATGATAACAATAATGTACTAAAATGAGTACATACAAGGAAAGCTAAGGTGATTTGGGTGTAACATTTTGATGGGTGTAAACAATGCTCTTTATTAATAATCTAGAATCCACCAGAAAATTACAAGAACTGTGAAAAGGATAGGCTTAGAGGGGTGTACTAGGGGTATCTTGCACTAAAATTAAGTGCATAGCAAGGGTGTGGGGGTAGTTATATGATCGATGAAACCATCATAACCATAACAAATACAAGCTAAAATAGGGGTTTATCCTAGTGCCTCTTATCAATTAGTAAATCTTAATCACATAAATGCGATCTCACTAGTAGTCTCGGGATGAATCACTAAAGCAAGTTCTAGAATTTATAATACTACTGTTACACTCTCATAATCCTAACCGATACCAATGCTCCAGAAAAAGTAACAAAACCACATATGCTCGTTCAAATCCATGAATGAGACACATGCGATTGCTCAATTCCTTAACTCGAAAGGTTAAAAGATGCTTTAATTCCTAAAGATCTAGGGGCGAACCTCACAATTTTGAGGTGGAATTTTTGAGTGGTAGGGTTTTTATACTAGTCATATAACTCTTATCCATGAGATTAATACTATGTTTTCATAGGTATATGCCATAATTTTTTTTAAAATATGGGTTAAAATTACTATCCTAAACTATGTTTTGGTATATTACACATTATTTTAAGAACAAAGAAAATGAAATTGAAGGAATAGTTTCTAAGGCTTTATTTCCCCCCCACACTTATTTTGAACATTGTCCCCAATGTTCTATGAGTACCTGAAAAACGAATAAAAGAAAATAAGAAAAGCGAGAGAAACTAATACTCCTCTGGTTTTGCTCAATAATGAAAAAGAAACAAGATAAACCAGCTAAATCTTCTTCCAAGGATCGTCCAAGTGAAAATCCAAAGAACTTCCGGACTCTCCTTATCTAATATAACCTATAAATCAAAGACAAAAGCAACTATACCAAGCGTAAAAATCTACATAAAATGATATACAACCCTATTGATCGTGAATTAAAAATCCTAAGAAAGCAATAAAGATAGAATGTGTGTACTAATGTAATCGTAGATTTCTACAAGAGTTAGGAAAATTAAAAATTCTGGAAATCAAACAAAAATAAATTTTCAAAAATTCAAAAGAAACATATAATTTTTGTAGCTACAGTTGGTGACGTCGTCTCCAACTGCTGTAAAAATTGTTGCTTCGTTTTGTTGGAAAAATTTCTGCACAAATATCCTATTAGTTATTTCCTAGAAAAATTTAGTGCATATGTCATAAAAATGGTTAGTTTAAACATATGACTCAAAACAAACAAACAAAACACAAAAATGTGAATTAATCTAAGCTTATTTAATTTACATGTTTGAAATTGGTTCTTATAAACCATATGTAGAAAATAAATGACATTCAAGAACAAGGATTAAAACAGATCTGGAGGTTGGATAAAGTGAAATAAATGTGTAGCCATATTATTAGAGAATAAAGGAAGAAAGATGGGAAGATGTGTGTGTGGTAGAGAGAAAACACACACACTTACACTTTACAAAAGTGAGCTTCTACCCCTCCATGGAAGTATGGAGGGGGGTATTTATAGTCCTAGTGACACACAACTATCGTAGCTTGTCATTATTAGTCCCTATGTGTCATGCTATAAATAAACTAATGTAATTCTGTGTTTGTCACCATATTTTAAGGCTAACAATCTTCTACTTGTCATTGACGTGCACAATGGAAATTTGTAGAAGTCAAACCACACCAAATACTCCTGCTTCTTGTCATTAGGGCTTGGTGAATATTCGTTCGGGGGTGCATGCGAGAAATCAACAACAATTCTTCTCACGTATACAGAATACTTCATAAACCATACTAAGTAAAGTATTCTACACTACTTTCCCCTGGAAGTTAAAACGGTAACATCAAAGTCAACTAAGTCCCGGATGTTCACATTTTCCCCCATGATGGTTGCGAACTCTCGGAAGCATCATTGTCGTGTACGCACATATACTCGAGAAGTAAACAAAGCATTACCCTCTTGTCTTCAAAAACCGTAAAGGAGATGAAGCAAGAATCAAGAACACTTGGTATAATCAAGGTCTTGTATGTGAATGTCGTTGAAGAACTTTGAGAATTTTGCTTAGACTGTAAAGTACCATTGTCTTGGAATGGGACAATAATATCCCGTGAGAATTGCTGATTACATCTCAACCTTTAAATTCTCTGTCTAACTTTACCAACCTCGAATTATGTCGGCTATTGTTGTGATCACTTGGTGAAGTAAACCTGATATACCAAACTTGAAAATGAAGTGAAATCCCCTAAATTTGTTACTTAAGCTTGCACTGTTGTTGATTGAAGAACAGTGCAAGATTAAATCTATAAGTACTCTATACCCCAGGATTTGCTTGCTTTTGGCTTTCTTTTTTGTTCCTTTTCTTGATATCCGATTTTTTGCACATTACAATCGCGAAACATACAAATCTTCAATGTATTTTTAGTACGTTTTTTAGTCATTTATGTCCGTATAATGGAAATGGTTGTGTATAAGCACATGCCAATTCTACTTAGCAAAAGTTTCAATAAGTTGCTAGAGGAGAGAAAGACACCATGATATATACTGGTCAAGAAGAGGAGGTTTAGTCCTTTGTTTACGTCTAGTTGCAGATCAACGGACTCCAATACTCTATAGTAAATCCTTATGGTGGACTACGAACCCGTATTTACTAATTTACTCCTCCTATTGGCACCATGATCGGGGCTCACAAAGAAGAGTTACTACATACGGTATTCTGCCCTTGAAATCCAGCCCTAAGAACCCGTGATTCAACTTAACCTATAACCAATTAAGACTTTCCCTTGGAAGCTTACCAAACCCCTACTAGATCCCCAATGATCTAGGCTTGATCCCACGGATACAAGAGTTCCCTTACAACTCGATTGAATAAAAGATGGATGAACCAAGTCCTAACCTAATCTAGAGACTCGATTTTAAAGAAAGGATATGAGAGAGAAGACCCTCGAGTAATAACACACAAGTGTAGATAGGGTACTTGTGTGTCTATCTTGCGGAGATGTGTTCTTCAGTAGAATGATAAGATGAGATGATTAAGAACACAAGAGGTGTTAGACTTAGAGGATTAGAGAAGAGAAAAAAGAGGAAAGAATGTTTGCAAGAGGTGAGGAATACAAAGGCCAAGGGTGGGTATTCATAGGCCAAGAATCCAAAGTAGGAAAAACATTTTCCGAGTGGCGGCTTACCCAGCGTCAGCACGGGCCATCGCGTCAAATTCCTAAAATGTGTTCTTTAGAGTTGGCGTTTTAAATATCCAAACTTGTTAAACCCCCAATTGTACTTTACGCTATGACCTTTCTATCATTCTTACACTCAAGGTCAACCAACTCAAATATCCATTTGATAAAAATATTTGTGAAGTTTTTAGAAGTCTTCGCTATCCGAATATTGTAAAGAGAGAAAAGAATTATCGGAAAAGGGTATTTTGGGTATTTCTTAAAGAGTAACTAGCTTAGTTGGGATCCAACTAAAGGTTTAAAGAAGCTAGTTAGGGTACAAGAGAATATTCTTGGAATATTCTTAACTTGGAGAGAAAAGGGGGAAAGATTTGAAATTTAAATTTCAAATTCATTAAGCACATGTTGGATAAGAGAGAATAGGTTATGAATAAGTTGTCATGAGTTGGCATGATGTGATGGAAAGGAGCCTCTTGATCTTAGTTTAAAATTAAGGGTGAGGATGTGAAGAAGAGAGGTAAGTTGGATTGGTGAAGTGACAAGATCAAGGGTGATAAGAGAGGTGTGTTTGTTTGGTGAGTGAGATGTGTTTGTCCGTAAGAGGGAAGTGTGTTTGTTTAAGATTTGAATTCAATCTAAGGGAAGAGAGAAGAATAAGGCATCTTGGATTTATGAGGTGGTTTGATCAATGATAGAAGAGAAAGTATGTTTGTTGTGTTTGTTTGAAATCAATCCAAGGGTGGAGAAGAGAATGAAGTAACTTGGATTAGTTAAGATGAGAGTGTGTGTGAGTGTATGTAATTCAAATGTTGTGAGGAAGAAGTTGAATAGTGAGTATGTAGTGGAGAAATGTTTTGATTGGATTGCAGGGCAGCTTTTAGGTTTGTAGGGAACAAGAAGTACAAAAAGTACAAGGAGAGTACATTGTGTAAGGGAATGTGAGTTGGCATGTGGGTGTTATTTAGGGAAGGTTTATGTGAAGGAAGGTTTATTCTTGGAGAAGGTTTGAAGATGATAAGAATAAAGATGATGATGTTTAGGATGAAATCAAAGGATTCATTTGGGTTAATAATCACACTGCCAATAAGAAAGAAAAGAGTGGGCATATGTAATATGGGATGGTTTAAGAAAGAAGTGTTTAGAGTGTATAAAGAATGAAATCATTTGTTGGGTAAGAAGGGTGAACAAATGATGAGGAGGGATGTGTTGTAGGATTGTATAGAAGGAGTGTGGGAATTTGTAAGTTATCTTGTACATGTGAGGAATACATGTGAGTTTGTAAAACATTTATAGGTAAGGAGATGAGAAAACTCAGAGCATGATTAATCTCCAAATAACACAAACTCAATTAGTCATTTAGACTTTAATCCATGATAATTAAAAATGGATTTGATCACTAATCATTTTGATGCAAATAAGCTAAGTGCTTTGCATCTCAAGTAAATCATATCTCGTAATGGGAAAGGATGCGTTTACGCAAAGTGACCTTTGACTTAGTTTGACCAAGCACTAAAATCTCACAAATCATATGCACCACCATCAAAACAATCATCTTCCGCCAGATCTCATGCTTCTACCAAATACAAAGGCAAAGAGATAGCCAAATCAATCACACCTTCATCTGAGTCAGCTTCTAAAGAAGACAGTGGATCCAGAACAAGTTCAGAGAGATAAAGATATGCAAAAAAACTTGGCACTCATTGCAAAGTACTTCAAAAAGATCTACAAACCTACCAACAACAACCTCAGAACTTCTTCAAACTCCAGAAACAAGAATGTGGATACTTCTCCAAGGTACAAGAATGATAATCAGACTGGGCAGTTTGGGAATCAGAGGACAGTGACTGTTGCTGGGGCTAGATAGACTGTAGGCAGTCAAGTAGTGCAGCAGACTAGGATACAGTGTGTAACCTATGCCCTTTTTGTATTTTGAATATTTCATTTTTAGTCCTTTGACTATTTTACTTTTGTCAGTTTATTCAGATTTTTGTACGTGTTGACGTGGATGATTTTTGAGATATGTGATGAATTATGGTTTATTGTGATTAATAATCCTTTTTAGGAAGGTTATTATGTGTTCATGTGTATTCAAGTGGTTGACCCATGAATTTTGGAATGCTGAAAAAAGAGTCAAACACGTCCGTTAAGTCCAATATGAGTTTTGAAGGATGTAAAGTAAAGATTGGGTCGTGTAAATACTCTATGTTAATGGAAAGTATTTTTTAAAGTGAATAAAAATGCTATTAACGTTAGGGTAATTGTTACGTTGAGTTTTACGTGTATTAAAGTGATCCCGACACGAAAAACAAAACAAAGAAAAAGCCGAGACCCCATGGGTACCATGGCCGGTCAAAAGAAGACTAGGAGATAGGTGGGCTTAATTTTAGCTACCTTGTCCAAATTGTACATAAGATGCTTTCCTTATCCTCATTTTTACACATAGTCATTTTCAAAATCAAAAAATATCCCTCTCCCTTCTCTCTTATGTTCGTACGCACTTACAACACACAACACTCTTAATTTTTGAAGTTTGATAAGAAACAAATGAAGACATAAATATTTAGGGTTGATTCTAGTGTTTGGTTATTCATTTAAACAATGTTGGGTTGTCCGATTCGTGTCAAAATTTATAAATTTAAAGATTTTCTTGTAAGTTTTCAATTTAAATTTCGTTTGTCCTTTTGGGGTTATTTTGATGCATAGATTTAGTTGTACAAGTTGTCGTGTGAATTGATTTTAGAAGCGAAACAAAAGAAAATGGTGTTTGGTTCGTTCTGTAAAAACGAAAAGGATAAAAAGAAGGTTTTTTGTAGTTTGATGTCGTGGTCTTGATGGTTGAATAATATATGATGCTAAATTGCTTATTTTTGATAAGTAGCTTGTATGGCTTATTCGGGTTTATTTTTAAGCTATTTCTTGGCTTATTTGGGCTATAGGCCACGAATAGATTCCCAAAATCAATAGGAAAGTGATTTTGATTATTTTTGTGTTATGGCGTATGTTGTGGACTATTTTTGAGGCTTATGGTAGTTACAAATGCGATACGTAGCTTAATAGCTTATTTTTAAAGCTTAATATACTATTTTAGAGGAAGTTTATGGACTCAGCTCAATAAGTCTATTTGAGTCGCGGCTTAATGGGAGGGCTATTGTGGTCCGGATTATTTCTACATATAAGTATATACTTATATATGTAAATGGACCTTGGTTTTGGACTTAAATAGTATTTTGAACTTATATATGTCCTAATGGACCCTTCTTGTGCCTTAAGGCCCAATAAGCGACATGTAGTAGTTATGAGAATTTTGACGAACTTTTGAAAGTAGAAATGTATTTACGAAGTGATATTGAATGATATTTTAGGAAAAACGTGTTGGTAAGCGTTAAAGATTGAGATTTTGAGATTTTGTCAAAAATGACAAATTTGTGAAAAATGTTGGAAAATAAGGTTTTAAACCTTGGAAAACGTCGTATAAACGTACGGGTCATGTCAAAATTTTGTAAAAAGTATATACTTAAAACATGATTTTTGATTTTAAATAATAAAATAATATTTAATTATTTTATTTATATAATAAATTCACTAAATGACAAAAAATATAATTTTTCTCGAAACTTCTTAATGTGTTTATTATGAGTAAACGTTTCATTTTCAACCTTATAATGATTATTTTGAAGTGAATTAAGTGATACCGAATGGGACTTGTTTCGAGATATATTATAATTTTATAATTATTAAATATTTATTATATTACTTATCTATTTACGCTAAATAGTATAAGTATGTATTATCGAGGAATGAGATTGATATGATTATGGAGTTAAGTCGTCAACCATCACACCACTAAATTGGTTTGGGTAATTGTACAACGCGTCAAAACTCTATGCATCAAACGTGAAGATTGTTTTGGAATTGGATGATTTAAATTGAGACATTAACTGGACTAGGTCGTGTGCGGGCGTCGTTGCATTTGTTTGTGTGATTGAGATTTGGTTGCTAAAGACTTGCTTGAGGTGAGTTCTCGTAGCCCCCTTTTTTTACTGTTTTCGTTAGGGGAAAATGATACTCAAATGTGTTTTGAAATGTTTTGAATTGAACTGTACGAAATGTGGTTTTGTTTTCGGGGCAAGATATGTGCTTATAACTGTTATGTGATGCATGATTGTTTGGATCGGATGGGTACGCCTACCTAGTGTTTGTGAGATTATTGGATCGGATGGGTACGCCTACCCAGTATTTGTGTGATTATTGGAGCGGATGGGTACGCCTACCCAGGTTTGTGTGTGGTCCTGCCCTAATTTTAGTGCTCCAGCTGGTAGGCCCTTTAGGTGCGTAAGTGACATATGGTTATTGATTAGCGGTGATGCTAAGGTTGTTTGCATATATTCACTGTCATATAGCACTATTGTCCACTGTTGAAATATTGGCACAACTTTTGGGTTTAAGGTCAAACCTACGAGCTCACTAACATTATTGTTGACGTTTTCGAGTATCATTTTCAGGTGAAGTGAAAGAAGAGTAGTTTGGTGATTGATAGCATACTTAGAAGTATCCCGTGTGGAATTTCGTTTGAAGTCTTGCTTGCTTGTTGTTTGATTTTAGTTTCGAATGTTTTGGAATAAGTTTGGATTATGGTCCCCTGTGTGGGCATTTGAATAATTGTAAGAGATTGTGGATTTTAGTTGCGATTTGGGACATCACTTGAGTTTGTTCAAGGTTGATGGTCTTCATAGCACTAGGAGTTTATGCAATGTAGTTTTCTCTATTTTGTATCTTGTGTTATGATTGATCATTATGTTGCATTCTTGAGTTTCCGCCATTGTCGGGGTGTGACAGATGAGGTGTCATTTTATATACTATTTCAGGATCATTTAACCCCTTAAATCATGCAAATATGCCCAGATTATGTACTTAATCGTTTGTTTTCAGGTTTTTAGAACTTGGATGGCATTTGGAGGAAATACACATGACTTGGGCTCATTTAGAGAAGAAACAAACAAGACTACGGACCTACACCAAATCTTTTGAAGAATCGTGCTCACATAGTGTGAAGACGGCGTTGCGATCTTTCTAGTGACGGCGTCAGAAAATTGACGATGGCGTCAGGTTGTAACCAACTTAAATCAGACCTAGAAGATTTTACTTTGTGACGGCGTCGCGACTATAACTAGACGTCGTCGCAGCAATTTTTCTATATATACAAAACCGAATTTAAAGTTTTAAGTGTGTAACTTTGTATAACTTTTGGGAGCCGAACCCTAAGTATTTTGTCAGCTTTTAGGCCGTCTTTAGGGCCTCAAAACCCTATTGTAACTGACCTTAATCCATGTTTTAAACAAGTAAGATTGTTTATCTTTAATCATTCAATATGTCTATGTGTTGTTTGATTGATCTATGTTCTTACTTTATTTATAACATGTTAGACTAAACCCTCCCTTGTATTTACTTATGATTGCATGAAAGTTGGATTGTAGATCCTTTTACTGTTGCTTCTTGTGATGAATGTGCGCGTTAAGCTTTAGAAAACTAGCCATAAGATATTAAATTGGCATAGACGTCTAGGGAAATGCGAGAAGTGTAGAAAGGATACCATCGGTAATAGTCTTCATACTACCTTACCCCTAATATGGTTGATCCCTCTTAAGATATTTCAATTGCATTTAATATACTATTAGGGGCCATGTAATAGTCTTCATACTACCTTACTTATACGTTGCCTTAATGGAATATTAAATAGATGGCGGGTTCGTGTAATTCATTCATGACTTAGGAAATACTTACACAGATCATCACGAGTGTGACAAGTCAACATGATTAGGAGAAGCAATCTAATGAGTAATGCATGATTAAGTAATTCCACTATCTTTTCATAAAGTTATCACCAGTAGTATAGATTATATTTAGTTAATTAATTAGTAATCAAACCAACCTCTTAAACCCATGATTTTACCTGCTTTCTATAAAATATAAAAATACAAAAATAATCTCCTTTCAATCCTATAGATCTCGGTTAAACTTTATTCGAGCCTTCCAAACCTATTCCCCTAGAGAACGATAACAACCCTCTAGTCATGCCTATACCACGCTACAACGATTAGGTACACTGCCTAGGGAGTTGTAAAACTTCGTGTAGAAGTCTTTACGACAACCGTACAACATCAAGTTTTTGGCGCCGCTGCCGGGGAATAGTTAGGTTTCGAACTTAGTTTAGCTTAGTTCTACTTACTTGAATCCTTTCAAGTGAGATTTTATTTCCATTAACTTTCTCGTAGTCTATCTCTTCTTCGTGTTCTTTGTTTCGTAAATCCTTCTCGTCAACCACCGTGGGAGACGCGAATCCTATCTGTACTCTTAGAGATTACTCCAGACCTAGCCACGAAGGCTATAGGAACACTATTGAACTCCCCGAAGGAAACAATGTGGTACCTCTTCTATCCGACACCATCCGGTTTGGAGAATTCATTAACGTATTCAAGATTGATCTTTCTTCGAAGAAATGGGCAAAAATAAATGGTTTATGGAAGGCACATGATTTATATGGGTGGTACAACATGCATTTGCATTGAAGCTAAAACACCAGAAATGGAGAACAAAAATTATTTTCCACGCATGCATTCAAAGAATGAAAAGACAATTTTTCATTCACTTGGAACATGCAGGTTTCATACATTTAATGGAAAAAACATCGAAGAGAATTTTGGTGATTTCTTTAGGACTAAATATCATCTCCATCCTCATACTTGGATTGAACAAAGTTGGTCCTAGTTGTGGGGATGTTAATTAAACCTCTAGAGGGGGCTCAAGGGATGTGCAAGTGGTGCCATTGCACCGGGCCTCCACTTAAAATGGGCCACATTCTTCTTGGTTTTGCATACAAATACTTAAGATATTAAACATATATCAGTTATATAATTCAAGTCTACATGCAATCTGGCTTTGATTTACAAGTGTAATAGGGTCTCTTTGTTGTTCTTGCCTTGGACCACCAAAAACAATATGATGGCAAACCTCAAATGTCTTTTTATTATTTCAGATTTGCTATTATACATATATTTAAGCAAAAACATGATTGAATTAAGACTATGTTAGCTTTCATCTGATTGTGTTCTTTCTCAAACATCCTATCTAAGATACTAACCAAGACATTGACATCAGCTAGGTCGACAATACGTCATCTTTCATAGAAGATCCCACAATACAAATACGTGTTCTTCTCATAGAGCCCAACTTTTTGCTAACAACGATAAGCTAAGCAATAATTGTAACATCTCGCTAAAGCGGAAACATGAGGTGCAACATCTCATATTACATCGCATAAGATATAGATAGCACCAAACATGATTTAAAGGAAAACTTCATATATTACAATAAGTTTCAAAATATAAGTTATAACACGTTTAAACACGAGTCCTCAACGATAAAACATTCATCACTTACTGCTGATTACCTGAAAAGCATGATGTAATAGGTCAACTATGGCTATAGTTGGTGAGTTCATAGGTTTTAGTACATCAAATAGTTTCAAAATGATAGTAAACAATTGGTTGTCAAAGATTGCAAAAAGTTCGGCTATGTATATATGCGTGTTTATGCAATAAGGCCACTAGTTAAGCCGGTTATAGTCGAACACTTTACCCCTATGCGTCACGTGCTCTAATGTAAGCATGGAATGGTGATACCATGCACTCTCGTTAGTTGGAGTGACGGGATGACCTTTCGTAATAGTACTCAAGCATCAAACATAAGCATACACACCAATTTGTATAAGCGGTGAAGTGAAACAAAAGTTCATTCAGTCTAATATATTCATAAAAGTACAACCAATTCATTTAAGTAATCGTATCATGCTTTTCACCCCAAAATGAGTAACACGGTAAAACAGGGGCTGTGAAAACTCACCTTAACGTGTAAAGCGTGAGTACAAGAGCGAGCTCAACGAGTATCACTAAAATCAACCCTCAAACGTAGACCTCACTAGACCTAAGACAAGTAAAAATACTTATAAAAAAATTAAATGATATGCTCTGACAATAGACGACAACTAGCTAGGTCACCCATTCTAGACTCGTCAAATTACGTTACTTCAACCATAAATATACAATTCAATGTTTATTTGATGCATATATGTTAATACAATCTCAAAGCAAATGATTTATTTGCATCACACTTGTTTATACATGCTCACATACCTCTAAAGAAGTTGTTTCTGTGACTATTTTTAAATAAAATTTCACACTTATACCTTTCCAACGATGTATGATACGCCTAAATTAGAGCTATGGTTTATTTCATATCAACTCTAGAATACTGCATAAAAATCTGCACAAAGCTGTAAATTTCCAGCCATGACTCGTATTACTAAATCGCATTTTACAATAATTTAACTACTGAACTAGCCAAACTTTCAACATAACAAATAAAGTAGACTTAAAGGGATACAATTTTTGTTTGGGTCGCAAGTCAATACGATAAACGGTTTGTTCTCTACGACCCTTCAAATTCGACCTATTTTCTGAAAACCTTGCTGTCCAAAAAGTGTATTTGCCAAAACGACCCAAAACTCAACCTAAGCTATACGAAACACTTCTATGACTTATCCTCAGTTCATTAAACAACTTAAACATCATTTTTCATCAGGCCTTAAGCTAAATTTACTTGTTTAAGCGCTACTTTAAGCTTGATCCAAACACCCCTTTTAAAATAGGCTTTTCGAGCCTTTGTCCAATGACAATCTATTAAAAAAACTCAAATATAATACATAATACATACATCATAAATTATTTACTTTTAATTTATTAACATAAAAACATACCTCATCAAGTTTAGAGTAAATATATATAAGGAATTTGATTTTACAATGATATGATTAGGGTTACTCAAAACGATTTTGATTTAGAGTCAATGAGGGGTATGAATGACAGTTTAGTTGTGTAATGGAGGTGTTTTGAGGTATGATTTATTTGTTGTGTCAATGGAGACAAACATGGACATTAAAGTTTAGACATCTTTTTTTAAGACAAAATTTCACGATTGGTCCTAATGTTTGTACACAAATTTTACAGTTGGTCCTTTAGTCTTACAAATTACATCACTCATCCTAAATATTAAGATTTTGTAACACTCATGATCTTTTTATTCAACATTGGTCACTTTCTATAATTAAGTTAACTCAACATGAGTTCCACCTAAGGGCATAAATGTCATTCCCTTTGTGTTTTCTTCCTTACTTCAAAATAAAAAATGCACAGGTCTTTTTGTTAACCATTCTTGCACACTCTTTCAAACCACGCCAAATGTTAAATTATTTTTTCCATTCCTAAAGATTAAATTAACAACAATACGTATCCCCATGAATATCTCTCAATCCTAGTTGGATATGTATATTATTGATGTTATTGTACAAAAATTGACTTAATTTGCTATAAAGGTCAATCTTTACTTTTGATGGATAGTACTCAGTAGTTGTAATTGGTTTAGAAGTTTGTAATAATTTCTTGTAATGTTATATGTTAAGTGAATGTGAAATTGGTTATAAGCATCTTTGTGTTATATGAAATTGGTTTTAAGCTCTTGGATGTGAATGTTATATCTCAGATTGCAGCATCAAATTCCTTATGCAAATAATATACAATAATGAGTTATAAAATATACATACTCCGTCACGGACTTGATCTATAAGGTCATTGTAATCTACTTTTCCAACTTCGTCTTTTTCCATAAATGGAATGAATTCAAAGGCTGCATCGTGAGCCAATGAACCTAAGCTAATCATGCTGGTATGATCGGAGTGCATATGTGCAAGCCAACAAAGTGGTTCTTTACATTATACTCTTATAAAATATAACCAAAAGTATTGTTGTAGAATGGTGATAATGTTAGGGTATATCACACCTGCACACACCTTAGTACAGACCTCTATACAGTATATAGCTCATGCACACACCGCTCGAACAAACAAAGAATACAAACAACACTTGCGGAAAGTAAAGAACACGAGATATAACGTGGTATCTAAGACTAAGGTAGTCGTAGCAGTCCACGGGGTTGAACCAGAGAGATTTTATTATTGTGGTATGCACACACACAAGAGATACAAGTTTACAATTACAATGAGGGAGTATTTATAGGTGTGAGACCCTAATCCACTTTACTTATTCTACCGATGTGGGATATAAGCCTTCACAACTTAACAATCTCCCACTTGAAGGCTGATCACTTCACTGCTCTTCGTCTCAAGTAATCTCTGTAAACTTCAAACCACCTTCCCTTTAACAATGCTACTGCTCTAACCTTCATGTATCGCCGAACATACGGAACATGATGCACTAACCAAACACAGGGCTAGGAGACTTTCGATACAAGGTATCCTGAACTAACATCATCAAACTGGGAATAACCCCCCTCTCTGGTAAGACACCAACCTCCATTCATCAGTTATCTCGAAGGCCAGTTAAAGTTGCGCAAAGCTTCAACTTCTCTGTCGTCACCACATTGGTGAGCATATCAGCAGGGTTCTTTGATCCAAGAATCTTCTTCAAAGATAACGTCCCTTCACTTACCAATTCTCGGATAGAGTGATATCTTATCTTGATGTGTTTCGTTCGACCGTGAAACACCGGATTCTTCGCGAGATGAATAGCACGTTGATCATCACAAAACAGACGATACTCTGTTTGGGCTCTGTCTAACTCTTCAAGAAAATTCTTCAACCATACCAACTCTTTGCCAGCCTCTGCAATAGCCATATACTCGGCTTCTGTTGTTGACATAGCGACACACTTCCGAATTCTAGACATCCAACTAACTGTTATACCACCCACTGTGAAAACATAACCCGTAGTACTCTTGCCCGAATCTAAGAAACCTCCATAGTCTGAATCGGAGAATCCTTCTAAGATAACCTCTTTTCTACTGAAATAGAGAGTAGCCTTCGAAGTACCTTTCAAGTAGCATAACAGCCACTTGACAGCTTCCCAATGCTCCTTTCCTGGGTTAGACATGAACCTGCTAACAACTCCCACTGCATGAGTTATATCTGGCCTTGTACACACCACAGTGTACATCATACTGCCAACTGCTGAAACATAAGGAACCTTAGCCATTCTTCATCTAGAAGCCTCCGTCTTAGGTGATTGTATCTTACTGAGCTTAAAATGGTCTCCTAAAGGCTGACATCTAGCCTTTGCATCCTTCATATTAAACTTCTCTAAAACCTTCCCTATGTATTTCTCCTGGGATAGCCTTAGAGTACCCTTCGTTTTATCTCTGATGATGCTCATGCCTAGAATCTGCTTTGCGGGACCTAACTCCTTCATCTCGAATTCTTGAGACAACTGTCTCTTGAGCTTCTTGATTTCTGCCATGTCGGAGCCTGCTACCAACATGTCATCAACATATAACAGTAATATAATTGAGGACGAACCAACTTTTTTTAAGTAGCAACAATGGTCCATAGCACATCTCTTGTACCCTGCCCTCTGCATAAAACTGTCAAATTTCAAGTACCATTGTCTCGGTGCTTGCTTTAATCCGTACAGACTTTTCTTCAACTTGCACACGAGGTTTTCTTCTTTCCCAGCTGACTGAAAACCCTCTGGTTGTGTCATGTAGATGTCTTCATCAAGGTCACCATGTAAGAAGGCTGTCTTGACATCTAATTGCTCTAGATGCAAGTTCTCTGCGGCTACAATACTCAAGACTAACCTGATTGTAGTCATCTTCACAACTGGAGAGAAGATCTCATTGTAGTCTACCCCTTGTTTCTGTTGGAAACCCTTAACTACCAATCTAGCCTTGTACCTTTTCTTGCCATCCTGCTCTTCTTTAACCCTGAACACCCACTTGCTCTGTAATGCCTTCTTTCCTGCTGGTAATCTGACTAAGGACCAAGTCTGGTTCTTTTCAAGTGAAACCATCTCTTTATTAATAGTCTTCTTCCACTGTACAAATTCTTTGCTACACAAGGCTTCTGAATAAGACTCTGGTTCACCATTCTCTGTCAGTAGCAAATAGTTTGCTGATGGAGAGTACCTTACCGGAGCCCTGGACTCTCTAGTGGATCTTTGTAACTGTGGAGTCTCGGAGCCTCCCTCTTTAGAGGATGCTCTGTCTTCAGAGTCTTCTTCATCTGATCTTCCACTATCCTCGAAGCTCCCACTGTTTTTGGACCCCTCACTCGTATCTGAGCTCCCACTTGGGCTCTGAGTGACTTCTGAACTCAACCCATGCTTTGTAACTATGCTTTTATTTGCAAGGTTCTCTGGCGAATCTTCCAACACCACTTGATCCTTCTGATTTGGCTTAGTTAAGTTACTAGAATCTGTTGCAGCCTTGGCTCCATATAGAGAGTCCTCATTAAATGTGACATCTCTGCTTCAGACGACTTTGTGACTCTTCGAATCCCAAAAGCGATATCCCATCTCATCTGAGCCATAGCCTATGAATGTGCACTTCACAGACTTTGCATCTAGCTTATCTCTTGCAACATCTTTCACCTTAACGTAGAAGTCACACCTAAATACCCTCAAGTGTGCGAGACTAACTTCCTTCCCTTGCCATTCCTCTTCTGGAATTCGGAACCCTAAAGGAACGGAGGATCCGCGATTAATTAAGTAAGCTTCCGTAGTAACTGGATCTTCCTAAAACATCTTTGGGAGCCCTGCAGGAAGCCTCATACTCTTTGCTCTCTCATTCAATGTTCGGTTCATTCTTGCAGCAACACCATTCTGTTGAGGTGTTTCCGGGATTGTTTTCAGCATCCTAATCCCATTCTCGACACAATACTTAATGAACTCTTGGCTACTATACTCTCCACCATTATCGGATTTCAAACACTTCACCTAAAGGTTTGTTTCATTCTCCACTGCAGCCTTCCACTTCTTAAAAGTGTTAAATACCTCAGATTTATTTTTAAGAAAATTAACCCATACCTTCCTGCTGCTGTCATCGATAAAGGTAACATAGTAGCGGGATCCGCCTATTGATGTAAAGATGTAGGGCCATAGACATCTGTATGAACTAGCTCGAGCCTCTGTAGTTTTCTTGTATTCCCTGACTTTACAAAGCTTACCTTCTTCTGTTTCCCCAATACACATGGCTCACAAAAGCCTACAACAGTCTTTTGTAAATCTGGAATCCTACCCTTCGAAGCTAGAATCTTCATACCCTTCTCACTCATGTGCCCAAGCCTTTGGTGCCATAAAGCTGTGTTGCCCCAACCATCAATAGCTGCGTTAATCCTATCGGAGGGTACCTCCACCATATATAGGCTTCCACGTTTGTTCCCACGAGCTACCACCAAACTACCTTTAGTAACCTTCCACTGCTGGTCTTCGAAGCCTACATGGTACCCTTCCTCATCAAGCTGCCCAACAGAGATTAACCTCTTTTTTAGGCCTGGAATGTACCTAACATCCTTTAGAGTCCAACTTGTACAAAGAAGTTTTGAGGACAACATCCCCAACGCCTGCAATGTTTAGAGTTTTGTCATCTGCTAAAAGAACTTTACCGGAGCGTAGCTTGAACCTTTCTAACTCTTCTTTGCAATAGGTAGCATAGAACGATGCACCAGAATCCATTATACGATCATCAATCATATTCTCAACGCAACATACTAATGCGTCATCATAGTCTCCAGCTGCCATGTTAACCTCCTTATCCCTGGAGGTTACAGGCTTCGAACACTGATTCTGAAAGTGGCCCTTCTGGTTGCAATTCCAACACGTGATATCCTGCCTGTTCTTGGACTGACCTCTCTTCTTTGATTTCGATCTACTTCTGTTCTGCTTCTGCCCTCTGTCTTGCTTTCTGCCCCTGCCTTTGTCTTTTGCACTTAACAAGGAGTTCGAGTACTCTCCGGATGTCTTCCTACGGATATCTTCCCCAAGAATTAAATCACGAATGTTATCAAACTTAAGCTTAGTACTTCCGGTTGAACCACTAACTGCTGTAACAGTGCCTGACCAGCTCTCGGGCAACGAAGAGAGTAACAAAAGAGCTTGTACTTCATCATCGAATTTAATATCAACCGACATCAACCTTGATAGGATTGAATTAAACTCGTTTACATGATCTGCAACGGAGGCTCCTTCCTTCATCTTCGTATTAACCAACTGTCGAATAAGAAACACCTTATTTGACGCACTAGGTTTCTCGTACATATTAGACAGAGCCTTAAACAAGTCGTATATAGTCTTCTCATTGACAACGTTGTAGCTACATTCTTCGCCAATGATAGCCTGACCGTACCCAAAGCCTGCCTATCTAACAAGGCCCAGTCCTCAGCCTTCATGCCTGTAGGTTTGGCTTCTGCCAAAGGCTCGTGAAGGTTCTTCTGATACAGATAGTCTTCGATCTGCATCTTCCAGAACCCGAAACCATGACCATCAAACTTGTCGATCTTTATCTTACCGTCTTCTGCCATTGTTTATTGTAGCCTGGCTCTGATACCACTTTGTTAGGGTATATCACACCTGCACACGCCTTAGTACAAACCTATGTACGGTATATAGCTCCTGTACACACCGCTCGAACAAACAAAAAATATAAACAACGCTTGCGGAAAGTAAAGAACGCGAGATATAACGTGGTATCTTCGACTAAGGTAGTCGTAGCAGTCCACGGGGTCGAACCAGAGAGATTTTATTATTGTGGTACGCACACACACAAGATATACAAGTTTACAATTACAATGAGGGGGTCTTTATAGGTGTGAGACCCTAATCCACTTTACTTATTCTACCAATGTGGGATATAAGCCTTCCCAACTCAACATATAAATGCTTGTTCTGGTAAAGTAAATAAAAATCCGAGTGGTTCTTTACATTCTACTATTATTTAGTAGTCAAATGTACTAGCTCATGGCTGATATGGCAAATCTTCCTATAGTTCAACCTAAAAAGAGGGTGTAGAAGAGTTAGTAGACCTTGTTACAGCTGACCATATCACTTCATCAACAATTTCTTCAGTGGTTAACCTATTAGCCTTAGGTGACATGAAATAAGTGTTTTGCTTTGTTACACCATGTTTAGTATACAACTCAATCAGTTTGTGGTTAGCTACATACTTTGAAAAGTTAAGAACATCATCTTCAGTACCTAAAGCTTCTAGACCAACATCTAAATCTTTCCTAAGTATAAGAAAATGGTAATAAATCGGTTCAACAGTCTCATTGTAACCCAGTTGTTTCATTATTGAATCGACTTCATAAACAGAAAATTCTTCAATACTTGACGCGTCAACAATATTCTCCTTACCATTTACGTACTTTCTTCTAGGTAAATCAGTGAAATAACCACCATGATGTATCCTCATGGAAAATAGACTATGATAGCCATCTACATCGGTTTCAATAAAAAAATAAGACGTTAAATAATGTACAGAAAATCATTATCTTGCTTATTAATCGACATGCATGAATAAGAGTCTAAAAAAAGAATACGAAACCCACCAGTTAGATCGTCACGATATGCAGGTTCTTGAGTTTCGAATTGACCGCATGGTAATACCCACCATGACGTTATACCGATTTTAGCTGCAATTTTTAGTGGCGTAGTATGAGTCCCAAACTAAACAGATCTTTTCAGCCTGCTAAGGGTGATAGCCAACTTGTATAAATACAGATTGACTATAGAGAAACACTAACTATGAATACTTACTATGTATGCGGAATCTACAGAATAATATTAAGAAGAATTATGAAAAACTAAACTTTGATTTGTATTAATCTGCTTTAAGTGATTACATATTACTAACTATGAGATATGATTGTATGAGATGAGATATGTGTATTGTCTATGTCTTTCTCTAATGTCGTAGGGTTCCTGTTTGCTGACAAGCAGAGGCGGAGCCAGGATTTTAGGTTGAGGGGGGCGGAATTTTTTATAATGGAGTAAATAATCTAATATGAACGGTCGACGGTATCTTTTGTTAAAAACCGATGATTTTCATTAACACAAGTAAACCTAAAATCATAAGAATGAGGAACTAAATTTGACTATTAGTACTTTTGGTATTACCAAAAGTAATAAGTAGTAAACATGTTGAATATATCATAATCGAAAGTTTACTGCCATCATAATTTAGCGAAGTACTAGTTTATGCCCATTAAATATTCAGATAAACTTCGTGTTGGATTCAAGGCTGTCAAGATCGCGATCTTATTTGAGATCGTTTTTGTCTTTGCAAGATCAAGATCGTAAGATCGGATCGAGATCGTAAGATCCTACCAATTTGTCATGTTTTGTAAACAAAGGATAAACGAGTCAAACTGTTTTCATTTCTACACAACATCAAAGATAAATTCATATAATATCCTCTTAAATATGTCAAAGATCAAATTTGAAACACCAAAGTAAAAGTAAAACATAATTTTTTGGTTTATTTTGATTTCGGCTTATATTTCATAAGCTTTAATTTTCTCGCTTATTTTGAGACTTGTGAGCTTATATAAGTTTATTATGATATGATAAACTAATATAAACACATAATTCTCAAAATAAGCTAGAAAATTAGGGCTTATGAGATATAAGCCGAAATCAAATAAGCTCATAAACCCACATATAAGCAGAAACAAACACCCCTAGGTATAAACTATAATCAGGTTTAGAAAATGAACGTCAATGGTTGACTTATTAGACATTAGTAAAGTTTATTTGTTTTTTAGCCTAAGCAAGTGAGATGGACTCAAAAGATAGAAAAAAATTTTAAAAATAGGTGAAGACGATCTTACGAGTTTACGGGCGATCCCACGATCTTACATATGATCCCTCCTCATATGCGATCCTATGCCGATCTTACACGATCTTAGCTAGTAAACACGTAAGATCGTACGATCTTACGAGTTTACTCACGATCTTAACAGCCTTGGTTGGATTAATCGTTTATGTCAACGGTTCCGGTTCACGTATGCATGGTTCACGTATGCATGGTTCACGTATGCATGGCATGACTAGTTTTGAGATTAATAAGTATTTAACGTTTAATATGTTATGTTTTACTTACTGGTTTGATATGGATCAAACCCACCCACGCAAACTTACCCATTATATTATTGTATTTGACGAGTACTTTGGAAGTTGATATGGAGTACGTGGGTCATGTTTACCTTTTCTTTAGGTAGTACTAATTTGTTGCTATTTTCATGCTAAGTGTTGCTTTTTCTGAAGACTATATAAAGCCATATTTTATAGGGTCATGTTATTGCTACCCTCTTACCACAAATACCCCTTTAAATACCCGCTGTGTTGACATGACAAGATATTTTTTTATGTTTTTTCGTTCCGTATTTTTCACATTTTACAGTTTTTGACTTATAAGACTTTATAACTTTTGCCAACCCAACATTCGATTTTCTTTCACTATTCCCCACTTCCCTTTCTTATGCCTACTCTCCGCCTTTATTTTCGGGCTGTTATAACCATTTATTAACAGATAAGATCAGCTTCCTGCTCCGTATTTTTCATATTTTACATTTGGTTTCCTTTACACCTAAGGCGGTAGAGCTACTTACCAGAGTCCAACGTGTTATGAACAGTAATGTGATGACACTTAGATCCACAAACGTTGTGTTTAATAGAATTGGCTTTGCAATACAAAAAGGGCTAGCAGCGCAGCTTGTTGCTCGTTTGCCTTCTCATACTATGTAAAAAAAAGACAAAAGCCGCCATGACTAGCAAAATATTTTTCGACACATAAAGAAAATAATAAAAAAAATTAAAAATAAAAATAAAATTTTAGGGGTATTTGCAACACTTTTGGGGGGTCGTAATAACTAACCCCATCTTATATGAATAAATAATAGGGAGTTTAGTCCTTTTATTTGGTCCTTTACTTCTTTGTTTCCCTTTATATTAATTCACCACAGAACTACACTTCCTACTTCCTAGGCTAAGTTAGTTAAAAACATTATGAGATATCACTAATAAAACTAAAAACCTGGTTAATTCTTTGTCCATATTGATACTACTAACAGTCCGTATTCAACAGAACAAAAAAAGCTAAAAGGAAGATGAAAAAACAGAACATTGAGGGGGGCTGCTCATATAAATATATCTTGGTTATTGGGCTTACTACACATTATATAACTCGACTTGTTGAGGGGGCCTATCACCCACTAGCCACCCCCTCCCTCCACCCCTGCTCACAAGAGGTCATGGGTTCAAACCTCGTTAGGTATGTACATTTGGGGGTGGCTAGAGAAGGTTGGAAACGGTCCCCGGATTAACCCAGTAAAGCTACGTACATCTGAGTAAAAAGACTCGCCCTCCCCAGGTAACCTGAATAGGGAAAACCTCAGCCGTTTTTGGTTTGGAACTCGGGTTTCTTTTCCTTGTTTTCTTATCCCTTTATTCGTTTTTATGGATACTTATATAGAACATTGGGGACAATGTTCAACTTAAGTGTAGGAGAAAAATAAGCCTTAGAAACTATTCCTTCATTTTCCATTTGCTTGTTCCTTGAAATGATAGGTAATATATCGAAACATAGCATAAAAAGGTAATTTTGACCTACATTTAATTTTTTTATGACACATACCGACGAAAACCAAGTATTAATAGCGTCTCATGGATAAAAATGGGTATGACTAGCATAAAAAACCCTCAAAATTCCACCCCCAAAATGTGAGGTTCGTCTTTAGATCGTTAGGAATTCGGATATCCATTATTGATACCCAAGATAGTTTATACCTTTAGCTTTCTCGAGTTAAGGTTCGAATGCAGTCATATGTATCTATTCCGTCGTTACGGATGTGTACGTATGGTCTTTGTCGCCTTTTCTGGAGCATTGGTATCGGTATTAAATTATATAAGTGTACCGGTAGTATATTAAATTCTAGAACTTATTTTTGTGATGCATCCCGAGACCGCATAGTAAGTATTAGGATTTGCTAGATAAGAGGCACTAGGATTAACCCATGTTTTAAACCTGTAATTGTTATTATGGTCACACCGATCATATAACTATCCCACACCCTTTCCATGCACTCATTTTTAGTGTAGGATACCCCTAGTACAACCCTCCAAGCCTATTATTTTTCACGGTTCTCGTAATTTTCTGGTTAAGCCCGACTATAATGAAGAGCATTATCACCCATAAACTAATTGTTACACCTAAATTGCCTTAGCCTACCTTGTATGTACTCACCTTTAGTACATTATTATTTTAACCAAAGTTAATTATCTGAGTACACGGTTGCTAAGTCATTATCCTGGTAAATACAGTTTTTGGGAATATTGGGATTCATGGTAGTATTCATCTTATGAAAAATTGAGGAAGAAGTAATTTATTACCCCCAATAGAGCTCAATAAGCTCCATGTTAATTATAAATAATCGAGTATGTAAAATTTCAAGTGTAGGTGTATATCTATAAACCACCATCATGTATTATATGTTTAAGCAATAGCAGGGCAAAAGTGTACAAAAAAATTATATATAAAAAAGAGTGAAAAAAATATACGGGCTGCCATTTGCTTATGTTTATGTTTATATTAAAGCCAAGGAAAGAAAAAGAAAGAGATTGGTGTAGAGTTTTGTAGAGTTTATATATTTTGTCTGAGTCTTTGGCTTAACAACCAAACCAACAAGTATTCTAATAATAATTAGCTAACCCTTCCACTCCAAATTCACCCAAAGTCACTACCCAAATGTATCGTATCCATTTTCGTTTCCATTAATGTTATCTTACACCTACACCCCACAACCATTTAAAAGACCTCTTGGATAGTAATGAATAAATGCTGCACCTACGATGGAGGTTTGATCATATTACCAAGCCTATGGACTTATATGCTATGCAGGTAATGAGTGTTTGATTTCGTTTCCCTATTATGTTTATAATTTATTATACACCCTAAAGAAAGAGAGAAACCCAAACAATTAATGAGAGGTCTAAGTATAGAACATGTATGTGGCTTTTAATTACGAGGTCTAGACGTTTGTGTTTGTAAAAATACTTTTAAAGAGTAAGTTTAAATACCCTCAATAGAGCTATTTCTAGGTAGAAAGCCATTTCTGCCTTGAGACACGCGAATCCCAAGTGTAGGGGTATTTGATGAGAGTGTCATTTTATACACTATTCGGGGCCTCCCTGGCATAAAAATGTCATATTCATTGTAACCTACTAAGTCATGCAAATCTGCCGAAATTACTGCTTAATCGTTTGTTTTTAGGTTTTTAGCACTTGGATGGCTTTTGGAGGAAATACACGTGACTTGGGCTCATTTGGAGAAGAAACAGACAAGATTACAGACCTACACCAAATCTCTTGAAGATTTATGCATACAGTGGCTGGAGACGGCGTCGCAGGCATAAAGCGACGCCGTCGTGATCTATATAGTGACGGCGTCAGGAATTTTGCGACGACGTCAGGACATGGCCGACTTAAAGAGGATCTAGAATCATCTACGTGGCAACGGCGTCAGGATTACAAAGCAACGCCATCGCGTCGACGTCTTTATAAAATATAAATCCATTTTAAGGTTTTAAGTGTGTAACTTTGGGATAACTTTATATTAACCTAGGGAGACAAACCCTAGTCGTTTTAGGAGCTTTATAGGTCATTTTTAGGGCCTCAAAACCCTATTGTATTACCTTGAATCCATGTTTTAATCAAGTAAGGTTATTTATCATTAATCATTCAATATGTCTCTTGTAGCGCCTAGGCGGCGATTAATCGGCCTTGTAAACCTTGTTTTGCAACACTAGTATTTACTTATGATTGCATGAAACTTAGATTGTAGATCCTTTTAATGTTGCTTCTTGTGATGGATGTGCGTGTTAGGCTTTAAAAAAACTAGCCATAAGATATTAAATTGGCATAGACGTCTAGGGAAACGCGAGTGTGTAGAAAGGATACCATCGGTAACAGTCTTCATACTACCTTACCACTAATATGGTTGATCCCTCTTAAGATATTTTAATTGCATGTGATGTACTCTTAGGGGCCTTGTAATAGTCTTCATACTACCTTACTTGTGCGTTGTCTTAACTGAATATTACGTAGACGACGGATTCGTGTAAGTCGTTCATAACTTAGGAAATACTTACACATATCATCACAAGTGTGACAAAGCAACAGGATTAGGAGAAGCAATATGAAGAGTAGTGCATGAATAAGTAAATACGTTCGTTTATCATATAAGTTATCACCAAAGTAGTTTAGATTTAATTATTATTATTATTTTAATTAGTAAAAACAAACCAACCTCTCAAACATATGATTTTACATGCTTTCCATAAAATAAAAATACAAAAAAAATCTTCTCTCAACCCCGTAGACCTCTGTTAGATCTTGATCGAGCCTTCCGAACATATTCCTCTAGAGAATGATAACAATTCCCGAGTCTTACCTATACTAAACTGCAACGATTAGATGCACTCGGAGTTGTAAAACTTTTTGTTGAAGTCTAACGACGACCGCATCAATCATATTATGCATTAATACATAATAATACGTATCTTGTTCACCTGGTAATTACGTGCGGGTTGTGTTATAATACATGAATGACCTTGTAGTACACCGAAAGCTTGTTTAAGATTTTTTTTTTCATTTTCTTGAACCCTCATAAAATTCAAATAAGGTTTGTTTTGTGCGACCGTAAAGAGGTCAATGTATCAAAGTAACATTCTTTTATGTGTTTTTTTTAACGGCGACTTTATTAGAACCACTAGCAAGGAGCTAGAAAATTACAAAGGAATTAAAAAAGGGTGTTGAAGCCAACTAACCCAATTCAAAGTTCTATTACATCTAGCTACACACCAATAAAAAGAGCGTAAAACAATATTGTCGAAAATAGCATCCTTTCGGGGAATAGGAGACGCAAAAAGGAATTGGTTCCTGAAGTTCTAAAGGCTCCACCAAGAAACGTAAAACACGCCTTCCAACACCTCTTTCGTCTTAGAACCTAAACGGATAGATTTGAACCAAGAGAGCCAATCTTTGTACGACTCATAAGGATGAACATCCAAATTCCACCATCTACAAATTAACTTCTGAATATCTTTTGCCACAAAGCAACCAAAGAATAAATGGGACGAATCCTTGAGTACGTGATCACAAAGAGGACAAGCCAAAGACGAAAGCAAGACATTCCTACGAGACAAATTCGATCTAGTAGGTAAACGATCGAGATAAAGTTTCCAAGCAAAAATGTTTACCTTAATCGGATTACTTTTAATCCATCGAGTATGAACTTCCATTTTAGGGAGAAAAGCCTCATCTAACATAGATCGAACATCCTTGACTTGAAAAACACCATCGCCATTTAAGTCCCAAAACCATCTGTCATCCATATTAGATAAAATAACCGTATCAAGTAATAACGAAAGCTGATCAAGTTGTTGTGACTCTACACCTCCTCGGACATGACGACAAAAAAGAGAGGAGATAGACGTATTCATCTTATCAGCAACCGATATGTCTTTATTCTCTTCAAGAGCAAACAAACGAGGAAAAGAAAGCTTGAGAAGATTATCGCCAATCCAAAGATCTTTCCAAAAGCTTGTACCTGTACCTTTTCCCACACGAATCTTACAATGAGAAATGAGATCGACACCTTTGACTTTAAGGGAGTTAACTTCTGTTATGATGGAGCTCCATGTCGAATTGAAAGCAGCAGAAAGAACATGACCATTCAAGCCATGTAAAGCTGATATAATTCGGAACCATAAGGAGTTATCATGAGAAAGGTAGCGCCATACCCACTTGAAAAGAAGAGCCCGATTGAGAGCAAAGAAACTAGAGACTCCCAACCCTCCGAATTTCTTAGAAGCAAGCACCTTAGACCATTTGACCCAAGCAATCTTTCTATCACCCTCTTGAATGCCATTAAAAAAATTCCTACGCAGACTCTCCATATAATTAAGAACAGATTTGGGAACCTTGAAAATCGACATGTTGTAGATAGGAGTGGAGCCAAGAACCGATTTAAGAAGGGTAAGACGACCCCCGACAGATAAGGTATTAAGTTTCCACCTAGACAACCTCTTCTTCATCTTATTAATCGTCTCGTCCCAGTGCATTTGGTAGCAACCACTGCTTTCATGCTTAGACTTTTATTTATCTTTTGCAATATTCTCGAGTATTCCACCTCTTAAATGTTTTCAAGTTCGAAAGAGCTGCGATGTAATTCTGGCATAGGGCCGTTAAAATTAACGAGGCGGCCCTGCTTTCTAATGTGCTATATTATTCCTAAGAGGGCTAGGTACCCTCGTGCCATACTTAGAATGAGACCACTCACCAATAAATTACCGCGTCGTCGCGTAGAATAAATAGACAACGTAGTAGATAGGGTTAATCTTGTATCCTTTGAAAATTCCCGCTTTAACTGCCCGGGAAAATGATAAGTGAAGAGACTCCATAATGAGTAAAAACAAAAAGGGAGCTAAGGGGTCCCCCTGTTTCAAGCCTCGGTATAAATGAAATTCAGTAGTCGGACTCCCGTTAACTAAAATAGAGGCCTTCCCTGAAGACAGACTTCCACGAATCCATGAACGCCATTTAGGACCGAATCCAAAAGAGATGAGAACATCATCAAGATAACCCAAAAAATTTCCTAAAACCGTAAATCATAAGCCTTGGCGAAACGACTTTAAAAATCATGGCTTGTTGCTTTTTAAGTTTGCACCGAGCTAAGATTTCATTGATAATAAAAGGACCATCGAGAATCTGTCTATTAGGAAGGAATGCGTTGAGCCACAATTTAATATTTTTTTACTGAGATGAATCCCCAAAATAAACCAAGGAAAGCCGAAGAACTAGATCTACGTAAACGACCTTTGTAAAGGCTTCCAATTAAACTGATGGGACGGTAGTCACTAACAACTTTCGGATCAAGAACTTTAGGGATGAGGGCCACAAACGAAGAGTTGCATCCAATAGCAAAATCTCCATGATCAAAAAACCATTTCACAGCTATGCAAAAGTCAGGCCCAACAACGGTCCAATACTTACGAAAAAATTCGAAAGTAAAACCCACCTTGGGGGGGGGGGGGGGGGGGCTAGGGGAATTTATCAACTCCACAACCCCACACGGCTGTGCGAATATCTTCATTTGAGATCGGAGATTCCAATTCTAAGATCTGATCATTATTGAAGACTGAATAGGAAAAGGAAAGTAAGACTACCTCCGTCTAGAACCCGGGTCCCTTGGAATCTAGTCTGTAAAGTGCCTTCTAAACTTTTGTTTAAACAAGATCAGGTTCGACAATCCAATCACCATCTACCATAATACCTTTAACTGAAAGATTGGCGCATTTTTTGTTAATGATAGCATGAAAGTATTTGGAGTTCTCGTCCCCCTCGATTGCCCAGCGAATTTTCGCCTTTTGCATGATATCACGGTTGTTAGAAGATTGAACATCGTGTAATTGTTTCAAGACTTCCAAACGAGACAAAAGAATGTCGTCGGTGACTCCTCCTTGATCCAACACTTTATCAATGTCACACAATTTAGATTTAAGATCTTTAGAAAGACCTACCTGATGCCTTTTGAAATCCAAAGTCCATGCTCGAATCTCCTTCTTCAACATTTGAAGCTTTTTTTTAAACCGAATCATACCATTGGAATCATCAAGAGTAAAAGAATTCCAAGATTTTGAGACCAAGTCATCGAATCCAGGAAGCTCAAGCCAAGAGTGATAAAAACGAAATGGAGTAGGGCCAAAATCAGAAAAGACTTCCTTGAGTAAAATAGGCCTGTGGTCTGAGAGGTGACGATCCAGACAGATAGCCGAAATGAGAGGAAAAGCTGAAAGTAAACCATTAGACATAAGAAACCTATCTAATTTACTCATCTTGGTAGCCGAAGGATGAGCCCATGTGAAAGAGAATCCTTCCAGCTGGATATCGTTTAAACCCGAATTAGAAATAAAGGAATTAAACGCGTTAGCTCCATGACTGTTAAAAACCGATCCCCACCGTTCCTCAATACATCTAACTTCGTTGAAGTCCCCCATAATTAAACTTTCTCCATTCCAACTAGTGATAAGAGATTCGAGATAACTCCACAACATACGTTTAGATGAAACAGATTGGGGGGCATAGACCGAAATAATTAATAACTTTTGATTGTTCGATATCCACGTCCCATACAAAGCTATAAAATTATCAGATATAGTATGATGATCCTTCTTGAAGAAATTAGTATCCCAAGCGCAAAGAATACCACCTGAATTGCCACTAGCCTCACTAATAATGTGGTCGAAAAAATAGTTTCCCCATAGAAATTTAACCTCCATAGCCGAAACACTCTCCATCTTAGTTTCTTGAATAGACAAAAAACTTACTTTATGTTTAGAAATCAACTCCTTGATCCAATCTTTCTTAGCCTTGGATCCTAGGCTTTGGATATTTAAAGAAAGACAATTCATCAGAAAACTAATTGTTCTCCTTGAGTTCCAATAATCTTCTTCATGTCTTTAGTACAACCTTTCATAGAAAAGCCCATTATTTGACCCACCGTAATCATTTCTTCTAAAATCTCCAATATGGAACCGCCTTCTTGATCTTAACCCCATTACTAAAACTTTCAGAAGAGACTTTGTCCATGGAGTTTTTCGCCTCTTCCAATACTCTCGAATTACTCCTTGCCGACCTATTAGGAGGTCGAACAGATTCTGCTTCAGGAATATCTTGATTATTACATGCTGGGATATCATTGGCAGGTGTGAAACCCGGAGGATAAGGGATGCTGGTTGACGTATCCGTGGTTCTTACTTCTTTAGTGCGTTTGTCAAGTAAGTCGTATATATTGAAAGGATCAGACGATACCTCCTTATCATTAGACTCACCATGTTGATGCTCGAAACCCTGAACTTCACCGTTATCGCCAAAGTATGTGTCCGAAACCACTTCACTAGCATTCTCCACCTCGTCGTTGTTCAGGTTATTTGCCTGTTCATTGATCTTAGCGGACTCGTCGTCCGAGAACAATTCTTTCTCAGGAACATCTTTGAAGGATGGGGACCAAACAAAAAGTTCCTTGGCACGAGCCCAAAAAACCTTCCCTTTTACAATAAGCTTAAAACTTTCCAAGATGTTCTCCGTTTGGCTGGTCTTAATACAAATACGTTTCCTTGCAAAGAGGTCATCATACCCATCTTCTAATTCAACCAATTCTCCCCATTTAGAACTGATCTTTTGAAAAGTTGAACGAGTCCAAGCATTTAAAGGAACTCCTTCAATGTCGACCCAAACTATCCGTTCTTTAGCTGCGAAATCTGATTGCGCATTACAAAGACGGCGAAACCACGAAGCAACCCCAACATGTTCCATGAATTTCGATTTAGACTTAGATGATTTCAATTCAATCATTACCCACAATCCTCCTAGGTAAACAACGCGAGTGTTATGAAAACCCTCGTTAGACAAAAGTACCTGTAAGTTATTAATGGAAGAAAATTGGAGAACTTCGCCCATAACACAATTCGTGAGATCCCTGTTCACCAGGCAAGAGTCGTCTAAAACCAAAGACGATTTCAAAATAGACGAATAAGACTCTTTTGGTCCACCTTGATTCTGGACAATAGACTGCTTAAAACCCGTTACATTACCAGAGGGCACCGGTTTCTCTTTCTGAAAGGTAGAAGCTTTAGGCCTTTCAAACCGAGCAAGGTTAGCAGATAAGTGAAAACGACCAATCCAAATAGTTTTGAGATTCTCAATTAGACGATCAAGATTGAGAACATTAATGAACCGAACAAAAGCGAAACGCTTCCCTGCCTTAGATCTCTTATTAGGAATGAACACATCGACCACGGTGCCGTAACCGTTACATACCTTCCAAAGGTCCCTACTTGAACAATCATCAGGGAAATTAGAGATGAACACCGACTTCGAGATCTTGGAGGTTTGGTCGATTTTGGATTGAAGGGAGTTCTGGAAACGAAACCCCATGTCTAAAAGCGATATATAAAATAAGGAAAACGGAAATATAAAATAAATAAGAAAGGACAATCGAATCTGAACCCTAAGGTCCCAGGATGAGAAAGACGCCTAACACGCTCGATATGAGATTCATCAATTAAATGACAGATCCCAATTTCAGGGGTTATAACGATTTCAAACACCAAGGATTAAGGGGATTAGATCAGAAGATTGGGAAAAGGGTTTGATCGCCGCCATTGAAAAAGGGATTTTTGAATTAGGGATTTTTGAATTAGGAGATTTTTGATCGGAAGATGGTGTATGAATTTTTGATCGGATGATGAGATTCAATTTAAGAAATTAGTCAACATTGTTGCTGATGACGAGATCTCAAAATTCACCTATGTAGATGATGCCATGATCTATTATGACTGATGCTATACAACTATGTTATTACTATACAACTATGTTATAAAGAGCTTTATCAAAAAAACAGCACTAATTCCTTCTATTGCTTACTGCTACTATTTTTGATATTTTTTACTGTTACTGCTTTTTGCTATCGTTATTTTGTTCGACCATCCTTTAGTGTAAGAAGCTATTGTTAAATTATTGACTAAATAATTTCTAATAAACAAAGGTGGCGTTTGATTCGCGAATTTAAAATTTCGAAATTTTAAATTCTAGAAGATTTAAATTCTTAAGAATTAAAAATTATGGAATTTAAAATGCCTACGTATGTTTGGTTGACAAAAATTCATAATATTTTGAAATCTGTCATTATGTTTATTATTGCAATTTTTTAGGGAGTGACGGATAGGGGTGTCAAAAAAACCCGACCCGAGCTCAATTAAGCCTATCCGGGTCGGGTTACGCGGGTAAAAAATTTATTCGGGTCAACCTGAGTAACCCAAATACTAAATAGGGTCGGGTATCTGATTGAAATTTTTTGGTAACTCGGTTTCAGGTTGACTCGATTGACCCGAATAAATATCTTTTTTAATATAAATTCTATAAATTTTCTATTTAAACGAGTAGAAAAAGAAAAATTATTACGTTTTACTCATATTCGGGTTGATCCGAAGCCGAACGGACCCGACCTGAGTTGACCCGACCCGAATTGACACGAACCGAATTGACACGAACCATACTAACCTGAATTCAAATAAAGTCGGTTTCAGGGATAAAGTTTTTAACCTTGACTCGACATTGACCCGACCCGAACGTGACCAACTCGACCCGACTAAGACCCCTAGTGACAAATATCCTTTTATTTAAAAATCAACAAACCAAGAAAAAATAAAAATAAACCGACTAGAAAAAAAAGTTAATAAAAAAAAGTTCCTAAGTAAATGAAAATTCCTCGTTTTTTGAAGCCATTTTAATTCTCTTTTTTTTTGAACGACGACTTTATTAGAACCACTAGCAAAGAGCTAGTAAATTACAAAGGAATCAAAAAAGGGTGTTGAAGCCAACTAACTCAATTCAAAGTTCTATTACATTTAGCTACACACCAATAAAAAGAGCGTAAAATAATATTGTCGAAAATAGCATCCTTTCGGGGAATAGGAGACGCAAAAAGGAATTGGTTCCTGAAGTTCCAAAGGCTCCACCAAGAAACGTAAAACACGCCTTCCAACACCTCTTTCGTCTTAGAACCTAAACGGATAGATTTGAACCAAGAGAGCCAATCTTCGTACGACTAATAAGGATGAACATCCAAATTCCACCATCTACAAATTAACTTCTGAATATCTTTCGCCACAGAGCAACCGAAGAATAAATGGGACGAATCCTCGAGCACGTGATCACAAAGAGGACAAGCCAAAGACGGAAGCGAGACATTCCTACGAGACAAATTCGATCTAGTAGGTAAACGATCGAGATAAAGTTTCCAAGCAAAAACGTTTACCTTAATCGGAATACTTTTAATCCATCGAGTAGGAACTTCCATTTTAGGGAGAAAAGCCTCATCTAACATAGATCGAACATCCTTGACTTGAAAAACACCATCGCCATTTAAGTCCCAAAACCATCTGTCATCCATATTAGATAAAATAACCGTATCAAGTAATAACGAAAGCTGATCAAGTTGTTGTGACTCTACACCTCCTCGGACATGACGACGAAAAGAAGAGGAGATAGACGTATTCATCTTATCAGCAACCGATATGTCTTTATTCTCTTCAAGAGCAAACAAACGAGGAAAAGAAAGCTTGAGAAGATTATCGCCAATCCAAAGATCTTTCCAAAAGCTTGTACCTGTACCTTTTCCCACACGAATCTTACAATGAGAAATGAGATCGACACCTTTGACTTTAAGGGAGTTAACTTCTGTTATGATGGAGCTCCATGTCGAATTGAAAGCAGCAGAAAGAACATGACCATTCAAGCCATGTAAAGCTGATATAATTCGGGACCATAAGGAGTTATCATGAGAAAGGTAGCGCCATACCCACTTGAAAAGAAGAGCCCGATTGAGAGCGAAGAAACTAGAAACTCCCAACCCTCCGAATTTCTTAGAAGCAAGCACCTTAGACCATTTGACCCAAGCAATCTTTCTATCACCCTCTTGAAAGCCATTAAAAAAATTCCTACGCAGACTCTCCATATAATTAAGAACAGATTTGGGAACCTTGAAAATCGACATGTTGTAGATAGGAGTGGAGCCAAGAACCGATTTAAGAAGGGTAAGACGACCCCCGACAGATAAGGTATTAAGTTTCCACCTAGACAACCTCTTCTTCATCTTATTAATCGTCTCGTCCCAAGCCTTTTTAGAAGACATATTATCTCCTACTAAAATACCCAAGTATTTAAAAGGAGCTTTCATTATCAAACAACCAATAGACTTAGCAGCTTCAGCCACACAATTATCTGGGATACCGACACCAAGAAGATGACTCTTCTGAATATTTATTGACATACCAGAAAGTAAGGAGAAGCATCGAAGAATATTCATGATACCCTTTAAGTTAGAATGAGACCACTCACCAATAAATACCGCGTCGTCGGCGTAGAATAAATGAGACAACGTAGTAGAAGGGTCAATCTTGTATCCTTTGAAAATTCCCGCTTCAACTGCCCGGGAAAATGATAAGTGGAGAGACTCTATAATTAGTAAAAACAAAAAGGGAGCTAAGAGGTCCCCCTGTTTCAAGCCTCGGTATAAATGAAATTCAGTAGTCGGACTCCCGTTAACTAAAATAGAGGCCTTCCCTGAAGACAGACTTCCACGAATCCATGAACGCCATTTAGGACCGAATCCAAAAGAGATGAGAACATCATCAAGATAATCCCATCTAACGGAATCATAAGCCTTGGCGAAATCGACTTTAAAAATCATGGCTTGTTGCTTTTTAAGTTTGCACCGAGCTAAGATTTCATTGATAATAAAAGGACCATCGAGAATCTGTATATTAGGAAGGAATGCAGTCTGAACATCTGAGATGAGATCTGAAATAACCAAGGAAAGCCGAGAAGCTAGGATCTTAGTAACGACTTTGTAAAGGCTTCCAATTAAACTGATGGGACGGTAGTCACTAACAACTTTCGGATCAAGAACTTTAAGGGAACTTTAAGGATGAGGGCCACAAACTAAGAATTGCATCCAACATTTCACAGCTATGCCAAAAGTCAAGCACAACAACGGGTCCCAATACTTACGAAAAAATTCGAAGCAAAACCGTCCGGAGCCCAAGGGATTTATAACTCACAACTCCCATACGGCTGTGCGAATATCTTCATTTGAAGATCGGAGATTTCAATTCAAAATCATGATCATTATTGAGACGATTAGGAAAAGGGAAAGTAAGACAAACCTCGTCAAGAACCGGTCTTGGAAATCTGTCCTTAAAAGTGCCTTCTAAAACTCTGTTTAACAAGATCAGTTCGACAATCCAATCACCATCTAACCATAATACCTTTAAACTGAAAGATTGGCGCGTTTTTTGTTAATGAAGCAGAAAGTAATATGTGAGTTCTCGACCCCCTCGATTGCCAAAACGAATTTTTCGCCTTTTGCAATGATATCACGGTTTGTTTAGAAGATTGAACATCGTTGTAATTGTTTCAAAAGACTTCTAAACGAGACAAAAGAATGACGTCGGTGACTCCTCCTTGATCCAACACTTTTATCAATGTCACACAATTTAGATTAAGATCTTTTGAAAGACCCTACCTGATGCCTTTTGATATCCCACAGTCCATGCTCGAATCTTCCCTGTCTTTTAACATTTAAAGCTTTTTTTAAACCGAATCATACATTTGAATCATCAAGAGTAAAAGAATTCCAAGATTTTGAGTAAGGGTCAAGTCATCGAATCCAGGAAGCTCAAGCCAAGAGTGATAAAAACGAAATGGAGTAGGCCAAAATCAAAAAAAGACTTCCTTAAGTAAAATAGGCCTGAGGTCCTGAGTGAAGGAGACGATCCAGACAGATACTGAAATGAGAGGAAAAGCTGAAAAATAAACCATTAACCTATAGAAACCTATCTATCTAATTTCTCATCTTGGGTATAGCCGAAGGATAGCCCATGTGAAAGAGAATCTCCAGCTGAATTCGTTTAAACCAAATTAGAAATAAAGGACTTAAACGACCGTTAGCTCCATGATTGTTAAAAACCGATCCCCAACCTTTCCTCAATACTCTAACTTCGTTGAAGTCCCCATAATTTAAACTTTCTCCATTCCAACTAGTGATAAGAGATTCGAGATAACTCCCCACAACATACTTTAGATGAAACAAATTTGGGGCCAAAGAACGAAATAAGTAATAAACTTTTGATTGTTCGGTATCCACGTCCCATACAAAGCTAATAAATTATCAGATATAGTATGATGAACCTTCTTGAAGAAATAAGTATCCCAAGCGAAAGAATACCACCTGAATTGCCAACAGCCCACTAATATTGTGGTCGAAAAAATATTTTCCTCTAGAAAAATTTTACCCCATAGTCCGAAACACTCTCCATCTTAGTTTCTTCTTGAATAGACAATAAAACTTACTTTATGTTTTAGAAAATCACGCCTTGATCCAATCTTTCATAGCCTTGGATCTATAGCCCTTGGAATATTTAAAGAAAGACAATTCATACGGAAACTAATTGTTCTCCTTGAGTTCCAATAATCGTTCTCCATGTCTTTAGTACAACCTCCCATAAAAAAGCCTTGTTTGACCCAATCCGTAATCATTTCATCTAAAATCTCTAATATGATGGAACCGCCTTCCTTGATCTTATACCCCATACTATAACTTCAGAAGAACTCTGTCCACTGAGTATTCCCCCCGCCCTTCCATACTCTCGAATTACTCCTTGCCTACCTACTATGGAGGACGCTCAGATTCTGCTTCATGAATATCTTGATTATACATGCTGGAATCTCATTGGCAGGTGTAAAAACCCGGTGATAAGTATGCTGTTGCCGTATCCTGTGGTTCTTACATCTTTAATGCGTTTGTCAATAAGTCCGTATATATTGAAAGAATCAACGATACCTCCTTATCATTAACCTCACCATGTTGCTGGCAACGAGATAACCCTGAACATCAATTCATTCACACGTTACGGCCAAAGTATTGTCCGAAACCAACTATCACTAGCATATCTCCTCCGACCTCGTCGTTATTCAGGTTATTTGCATGTTTCATTGATCTTAAGCGGACTCCGTCGTCCGAGAACAATCTTTCTCAGGAACATCTTTGAAGGATGGGACCAAAACAAAAAAGTTCCTTGCCGAGCCCAAAAAAAAACCTTCCCTTTTACCAATAAGCTTTGAAACTTTCCAGATGTTTGCTCCGTTGGTGCTAGTCGTAATACAACTCACTTTCCTTGAAAGATGTCATCATACCCATCTTCTAATTCAACAATTATCCCCATTTAGAACTGACTTTTGAAAAATGAACGAGTCAAGCATAAAAAGAATCTCCTCAATGTCGACCCAAACTATCCGACTTTACTTGCGAAATCTGATTGCCGCATTTACAAAGATGGCGAAACCCACCGAAGCAAACTCCCAACATGTTCCATGAATTTCGATTTAGACTTAGATGATTTCAATTCAATCATTACCCACAATCCTCCTAGGTAAACAACGCGAGTGTTATGAAAACCCTCATTAGACAAAAGAACATGTAAGTTATTAATGGAAGAAAATTGGAGAACTTCGCCCATAACACAATTCGTGAGATCCTTGTTCACCACGCAAGAGTCGTCTAAAACCAAAGACGGTTTCAAAATAGACGAATAAGACTCTTTTAGTCCACCTTGATTCTGGATAATAGTCTGCTTAAAACCCGTTACATTACCAGAGGGCACCGGTTTCTCTTTCTGAAAGGTAGAAGCTTTAGGCCTTTCAAACCGAGCAGGATTAGCAGATAAGTGAAAACGACCAATCCTTTTGAGATTCTCAATTAGACGATCAAGATTGAGAACATTAATGAACCGAACAAAAGCGAAACGCTTCCCTGCCTTAGATCTCTTATTAGGAATGAACACATCGACCACCGAGTTTTCCAGTAACCGTTAGCATACCTTTCCAGAAATGGTCTCTACATGAACAATCATCAGGGAAAGTAGAGATTGAACACTACTTCGAGATCTTGGAGGTTTGGTCGATTTTTGATTGAAGGGAGGTTCTGGAAACGAAAAGAAACGGGGGATGGGGGGAGTGGCGATTTGCGGGGGTTGGAGGGAGTTTGAGTGGTCTAGGAAAGGGTGGGGGTTGGTAGGAGGTAATGGGTGGGTCTGTGGGTGTGGGGGAGGGAGGGGTGTAGGCGGGGGCCGGATTTTTGGGCGGGGAGGTATCGATTGGTGGGCGGTGAGTCGAGTTGAGGTGTGAGGGGACGGGGCGGGTAGGGTTGAGAGTAGCGGGAGATGAAGGGATACGGAGGGGGGATTCTCGTTTGGGTACCTTCATCGTATTTAATTTATAAACTCATTATCTCCTATTCAACCTTTCTAACACATACTGGTACCTGGCTCAGGTCCACACATTAGCCAGTCTAAAACGATATAGAAAAAATAAGGAAAATGGAAATATAAAATAAATATGAAAGGACAATCGAATCTAAACCCTAAGGTCCCAGGATGAGAAAGACGCCTAACACGCTCGATATGAGATTCATCAATTAAATGACTGATCCCAATTTCAAGGGTTATAACGATTTCAAACACCAAAGATTAAGAGGATTAGATCGGACGATTGGGAAAAGGGTTTGATCGCCGCCATTGGAAAAAGGGAATCGCATATGATCGCCGCCATATTTGACTTTCAGAAAAATGATGATCAAAACTCGTGATTAAAGTGTTGACAGACTATGCACAGAAACCTAAGATACTATTGTATCCTTTTAATCTCACAACCCTAATCTTTTTCACAAATAACCACGCCTACACACTTTTTTCATATCTCAGCCACCAAATTTTTTTTCTTTTCTTTGAAAATCAAAGACATTCTTTCTGTAACCCATTGCCTGATAATGTGAGTTTGTTAGAAGGGGCAATGTGTGAACCATTGAGTGTTAGGGTCCACGCTTGTCGTCGTTCTAATATAGGTCCAGAAACGAATGTATTAATTATGGGAGCAGGCCCATAGGACTCGTGACAATGCTGGATGCTCGAGCTTTTGGAGCTCTTAGAATCGTGGGGCTCCATCTGAAAATTCATGACAAATGATGATGAGTCCTTTAGAATGACTAACTTTTAGCTACACTTATTTACAGAAAAAAGAAAAAAAAGAATACCATAGGCATATCTCGTATTCACGTGCCAAACAAGAGATGGTGAACCTACCAGAGGCGGCGAAAGAAGTGCTTGTAGTGGGGAAGTTGTGATTTTGGTTTATATAGGCATGGAGGAGGTTAAATCATCAATTATTCCATGATGGTTTATATTTCCAAAAACACTTCATATTCTTAATGGTTAATTTCAGTTAATGCAATTAAAGGTGTGGATGGCTAAAGGTTACAAAACTTTAATCCCATTAATCATTGTGACTCTATAATAAATACTTAGGAGTCAATCTTTTATAATACGAGGCATGCAGACTCGTGCGTTGCACACGGGTTGTGTCTAATTGTTGATTGCGTAAGGCTTCTGTTAGTTTGGGAGGTGTAAGTTTGCTGGTGCATGTAAGTGAAACGTGACGCGTAATGTTTAGGTAGCAACAAAATATACTAACGGTTCGAAACTGAATGCACCAGGCTTGGTTTTTGATAAAAATTTTAACTTTTGCTTTTTTCGATAAAAATTGAACTCTTGCTTATGTCTAAAACTTAAGTTTTTTAGACAACCAATATTTTCTCCTAAAAAAAAAAAAAAAAAATATTGTAGTTCATTGCTTGATTTTTAGAGTTCTAGTAGAATTTTAGAGTTCTTAAGCGCATTTCTCACTTTAAAAGAACAACCATGTACATGTGGCTTTGGGTCTCACTTTTAAATACGTTGTCAGATGTTTCTTCCTCTCGATGTCAAAGGTGGCGTACATGGGGAAGGAAAGTATATAATGTTGGTGATTTTGCGTCACCAATATGATTTAAGTGTAATGGATTGACTTAGTTGATCAATGTGTAATTGTGATAAATGTTCAACAGTCTGGGTGTGCGTAGTGCAAACCATGGGTTTGACTTATTATGATTTAACATTTCGGGGTGCGGAGTGCACACTATGTTAAAAAACACACTTGAAAATAAAATTTCCAGAATTATGGACTTCATTTTTGCCCGTTAATTTAACTGATTCGGTAGTTAAATAACTGCTATGGCAGTTACAACCGATATTCAGTTTGTTGGTCAGATATATATTATCAATCTGGTTCGTTTTCATAACAAGAACAAAAAACACATTCTCGATTCTTAATCTGAGTTTTATCCGATTTGAGATTTCGATAGAACCATCGAAATACTTCAATCTGAAAGTGTTTACACGACTCTCAGATTTCTGTGATCATAAATTTTCTTACATATAAGATATCCAGCCTCGTGTTATTCTATTATCAATACTACTCTATTTGTCTATCATTCCTGCACTATCATTTGCGATGTCTCAAACTTGGTCAAACATGAAACGGGTCAATTGTATTGAAGTCGTCCAAACAAAAAGGCTACATTTATCAACTTATCATGCAAGTTACCGGGCTATGGTTGTTCTTTTCTACCTGGAAAAGCTGATAGTGAGAGTCTTTCGGTATGTGATCCTAATACCAATAATGGCTTGTCATGTTTACTGTGTGAATATCCAACTGGACTTGTAATTTTGGTTGCAAATGAAAATTCAGTTGTCACCCTTTTTTTTCAAGTGTTTATGCCCTTATGTACCTAGCTAGATACACTTTTCTTTCATTTCTTTGTACCCTTTATTGAAAATGTAGGCCAAGTGGTGCTTTTGCATCTCTTTCTTCCATTCTAAGTCTAGATATTAATAGTCAGCATACCTTAAATATGAACCGATCATCTATCAACTGTAAATTGTTCACATTTCGTTTGTTGAGCTTTTGTATTATGCATTTGTCTTGCCTTCTTACTGTGTTGTTCAGCTTCATGCCTTCATCTTACATTTACTGTCACGCATTCTGACTCTAACTTCCTTTAAGGTTGATTGTGTCAATTGCTTGGGTTACATGTATTTGTTGATTGACTCTTCATTTTCTCCGTTCTCAAATGAAGTTTTCATAAAGTTGGATGATATTTGGGTAATTTTCTCTTATCTATATTCTTCTTCAGTTATATGCATTATACTCTAAATGCATAGACACAGACAAAATATGTATGCAAAATTAACGCATGTGTGCTTCATTGACTTAAGTTCTGCATCACCAGGTCTTCTATCCACTGCAGCCTTTGCATATGGTTTGACGTATGGTTTAGTTATATGGTTTCAGGTGCAAAATATTTGCCAATGAAACGGGTCTGGATTATTTATACTTTAAACAGCAAAAATACATCCAAATATAAGCCTTTCTATTAAGAAAAAAAGCTCATAGATATAAATTTCAAACCCTTGCAACGTATATATGAAGCCACCTAGCCGATAAATAAAGTAGCAAGTTAAACTCTTGGCTCCTTAGTTAGAAATATATATGGCCTTTCAATTAACCTTTTAGCAGCTACTATATTTAGTTAACAAAATCGCCGACTTTTAACTTGATTAATATAACATATGCTAGCACAAAGTAAGAAAAGAACATTAAAATGCTTGTGTGTTTGATCAGCTTCTACATACAGAAACGTTTTTATTCTGAATACACTTGTGAGCTTTAAAAAAATAACATTAAAATTCTTGTGTGTTTTAGCAGCTTCTACATATGGAAGCGTCTTTATTCTGAATATGCTTGTGTGCTTTAAAAGTACCTTCTTTCCCGTAATTACACCATCAGAATGGCGGAGCCAGGAATTTAGGTGGTAGGGGGTAAAAAAAACTTCCCCGCGATAAGAAATTACATAGAATAAACTTTCAGAACATGATAAAAGCTTATAATAAGTAACTAAATACGGCAAAAACTAAAACAACATTTTTCCATGAGGAAGAAACTGGAGCAAAATCTATCTAATATTTTATATGAAAAACAATGTAAAGCAAAAGTTAGCAACAAAATAAGTACAGTACGTATTATGTTGAAAAATAGTAAACGGTTAGCTTAAGTTTAACAAATGTATACATCATCCTCTTTAAGTGTTCTTTAAGTGTTATTTGAAGTATTAAAACATACGAATAAGTATTAACTACATTCGAATTTTGGTTCTTGTATTTATGTAAGGTTGTTGCCACTAAAGAAAACATTCAACGTGTTATATTTTCATTAAAGTGTTAAAATCTAAAAGTTACATGAGTAATTAATTAGTTTATTATTTCACATGTTTCTAGGCAATACACAGTAATCAAAGAAACAGGTAATTTTATTATCTTTTATACGTATCCATCTTTATCATCTATCATCTTCTTCCTTAAGCAACACGACCAAAAGCTAAAATACCCTTTCACAAAACCCATTTTTTCCATACCATCTTTCTGGTTGAGGGCATTCTTAGTTTTAGGTTGAGGGCACAATAATTACAGTTCAAAATTTTACCTTAAAAATGTAATTATTGAAGAATCGATTGGGGGCAGTTGCCCCCTCTATTTTGTACATGCCTCCGCCCTTGATTAGAAGCGAACATGGTTCATCTTCACTCGTATTGGTTTTCCGAATAGCAACAAACAACATATGTCAAGCACTTAGAATTTGAAATAAAAGCGCAGATACCAAGACTTGCAATCAAAACGAAACAATGGAAATAACCAAAACTCATTCATTTAACATATAAAACACCAAAGAGACATATTATCATATATTTAATTATCATGTTTTCAATAACTTAGACTCGCTGAAGAAAGCTGTGATTTACCTGAACATCTGGTGGCAGAATTTATAGAGTTGTTGATTATTTTATACTATTCCTAATCATGCTCCATATTCCACACACCATAAGCATGGCTAATTTAAAAAGCAGTTTATAATTTATATTTACCTGCTCAAGTAAGGCATCTCGATTTAAAAAACTCAATTTACTGAACCGATTGACAATAACCTTACTGAAATTAACAATAATAATGATCACATTGTTCAAAGGATTTGATGACGTATAATGGGTATACCAAGCCTCTGGGCTTGGGCCATATTATCACTTGGGCTCTTTGACTAAACCTATCAATAACAGGCCATGGTAAAGCCCAAACTCGCATGGGCTTCGACCCTGAACCTAGCGATCCGTCCACGGATCCACTTGTAGACGATCCGTCCGCAGATCCACTTGTAGACGATCCGTTCGCGGATCCACTTGTAGACAATCCGTCCGCGGATCCACCTATAAGACGATCCGTCCGCAGAACATCTGCGTCCGTTCAACACGATTGTCGCGGACCCTTGCCCGACAAGGGACCCACTCCGGACACTAATAAAGCAACCGAAATACTAGGAAACCCTAGTACTAGACACCTATAAATAGGGGTCACAATACATCCCAAAAGGTACACAATTATTCTTATTCTATCGGACCCCACGATTAGACTCCGGCGTGAGAGTAAGTATTCATATTGTCAGAGTATGTGTCAGATAGAATAAGAATAATTGTGTACCTTTTGGGATGTATTATGACCCCTATTTAATATTAGTTTAAGACTAGGTTTCCTAGTAATTCAGTTCTTTAATTAGTGTCCGGAGTGGGTCCCCTTGTCGGACAGGGTTCCACGCAAACTGTTGAACGGACGCAATGTCTGCCGGACGGACGTCTTATAGGTATCCGCGGGATGGATCTCTACAAGTGGATCCGCGATGGATCGACCTACATGTGAACAGCGACGATCGTCTACAAGTGGATCCGTGGACGGATCGCTAGGTTCAGGGTCGAAGCCCATGCGAGTTTGGGCTTTACCATGGCCTGTTATTGATAGGTTTAGTCAAAGAGCCCAAGTGATAATGTGGCCCAAGCCCAGAGGCTTGGTATACCCATTATACGTCATCAGGATTTTCATGCATAACACATTTGTTTATAGCTTGTTACATCGACATTTGTGAAGGGTTACATAGCACTAATGGTCCTATGATTATATGACAGGAAAGCAATTGCATATTTCAGTCGTACATATAAATAGGTAATGTATTCATCTACGGCATGTAGATTGTATAATTTCAAAAACTACCTCAATCAAAAGGGGGCCTCAAGAGATTCATACCATACATTTGCGCTACCATTAGATGCATCTAGGGGTGTTCATCGGTTCGGTTTTTGGGTTTGTGGGTTGTACGGTTCGGGTTAATTCGGTTTGAAAATTTTCAAAGTAAAAAACCAAAACCAAACCAAACCATACACCAAGTTAGAATTCGGTTTGGTTTCAGTTAAAACTAAAAAAGCCAAATTCAAGTGAACTCCAAAAAATTATAAACGTTTTCCTCAAAATATAAACTAAAAGTTATAAATAAAAAGCTAAAAATTTCAAATAACATTAACACATCAAAAATTTCAGAACTTAACGAAAATAAATGAAAGTGAAATAAGCTAAATTTTCATTGACAAAAGTCTTAAGTAACTTTATCAGCTTGAATATTCCACCTTCAAGCATCCAAACATAGTTGCAACTTTACTCTTGTTCAGAATATGTGAATTTATATAAATCAAGTAGGCGAACTATTTTTCAGTTGCTCACGAATATGCATCAATGCTTGATTTGGAGAGTGATTAGTTTCAAATATATTTTAAAAACTATGATTGTTAATTAGCACAATACAATAGAAGTATATGTATAATTAAAAAAAAATTATGTGTATAAAGATATTCGGTTTTTTCGGTTTGGTTTGGTTTTATTTTTGTCAAACCATAACAAAACCGAACACCAATTATATAGTTCGGTTCGGTTTCAAACCAAACCATACACCAGTTGAAATTTTCAGTTCGGTTCTATTCGGTTTCGGTCCAGTTTCTTTTTCGGTTTGTTCGGTGTCAAACCAAACACTGAACACCCTTAGATGCATCTTCAGCAAATTCCTCCGTCAAAAGCCTAATGCATTCCCTATGTGCAAACTGGTCCCATTCTGTTAATGTCGGATTCTCACATTCCTGGGCATAATAAAGTGTTAGATTTATATTTTTTTTGTGAGAATCAGTTATAGCGGAAGTGGAACTACATCTGCATTTAGTAGATATGGAAAAGAGATACATGATGAACGAGGAAAGGAAGACGGCTTTCATAGGCCATGAACTTTTTAAGGTTAAACAGGATATTGAAGACACTTCCAGAAAGTTTGCTTCCTTTCAAGTCACGAAGAGTTAGAAAATATGCATAGAAGTTGAACTAATAAACAAACTGGTATTTCAACTTTGACTGCTGATTACGCAAGCTAAGACTTTCTTCAGCTAACTTTTGTGCTGCCAGCTCGTTTTCTTCATACTCACGGATATTTTCCACCTCAACAGATTCGTTGAATGTTTTGTAAGTTTCATCAACAACTTCATTAATAATGTTGCTTACTGTTTGATCATACGCATCTCCGACATTTCATCGAACACCTTTCACGCACTCCCCTAATCATAGAGTTTAGTGTAGATTTGTAAAGAACTCGGTTAGCAGCGCATTTATAAATCAATATTAAAAAACGAATAATTTTTTTACCTTAAACAGTGCTCCAAATAGGATACAACCCGAAATTCATGATTGAATTATTTGTAAATCGTCCTATGATAAAAAAATGAAAAAAGAACATTAAACATAACGCAATCCCAGTTGTAAGAAAGTTCTGATGCAATATGTGAGTTTATGTTACCATTTGGCAATTCGTAACTCTTTGGTATTGAATTGATGATCGTGTTTGTTGTATTACTGGGTGTCTGGGTTCAAATATCACCTCCATGGATAACAAAGATGACGATGGTGATGATTTATGTTGCCATCTTGTTTTGTATTCTTTTCCAGTTATGTAATCCTATTGTTTGAAGATGAAGGGTTATGTAACATAAGGGAGTTGGAAGATTAATGGTTGAATGTCTACACTACACTCATAATGAGTACCTCCACACTCATAATGAGGACTTGCACATTAAATTAAAGGATTAAATATTTATATATAACGAGACTTTCAAACCCGTGCGTTGCACCAGGCTGGGAATAGATTTTGCCCATATGAGTTACACCTTTAGCTATATAATAAGCCTTAATACAATTATAGGTACGTTTTCTATATTGGTACTCTAATAAGTAGGGGTGTTAACGATCCGAGTCGAGTCGAGTATTAGGCTATGTAAGCTCGACTCGTAAGACTATTATTCTTCTCGAGCTCGACTCGAGCTCGAATAGTTTTTCTTAGTGTGGCTCAAACTCGAGATCGAGTATCCCAAACTTGTTCAAGCTCGAACTTGATACTCGTTTTAAGTATGTGTCTAACTTTTTTTTTTTATATTCGAGTTAAATATCTCGTGTATGGTTCTCAAACTCGATTTATTTCATTTAACAAATGCATACTAATACAACCAATAATAACAAAGTCATACATGTTTTATGGTTAAAAGTTGCTTACTAATCTCTAAAATACAACTTAATTCTAAACAAAAGCCAAACAATACATAAAAGGGGTGGGGATTACGATAGGGGGGGGTGGTGGAATATTCAAGGGGCCGGGGTGGGGGAGCGAGCGTGGCGGGGAGGTGGGGGGGGGAGAGGGGGGGGGGCGGTGGAGATCCTCAAACACATCAAAATACAAAGTTTTTAATCTTTCGGAAGTACCAATTAATCCCGTTCAAATAAGATCCCCATTCCAACAATAAGTGGACAACGCAAATGAAGCTTGAGCACATTATGAGCTTTTGGCTATACGTTAATTCGCTATCATTTTTAGGATTTATTGGCTGCTTCTCTTACAAACATGTGATAATATTCACCTATTCAGCCATGTGCCATGTTAATCTATTAGTCTTTTGGTAAAACAAAATGTATCATAGCAAGATCTTAGTAAAATGCATACATAGGTTCACATATCATGGATCATTCCATCTTCTGTGAAGCTGCAAATGTGTAACATTTATATATGAGTGCATGAAGTAATCTTGAAATCATATATTACAACCTATTTTTAAACCAAGAGATGGAGCTTTCTTTATTTGGGTTCCAAAACGCAAGCAAAATCAAGAAATAATAGCATTTGAAGGCTTAGTATCCAGAAACATATTACATAATATAACAATTATTAATTCTAATAAAGTTAAATTGAATGCTAATGACTAACATCCAACATACATGAAGCATTAGCTGTTGGATTCACACGGTAAAAAAAATTCGATCAAAAAAAATGTAGTGCCAAATATCATATCTTAGATTATGAAACGAAGGACCACATAAACCTAAACTTTATAACGCATACCTATAACGACAATGATGATTAGGAAACCACAATTGCAATAATAGCAGCAGATTCCAAAAAAGCATATTGCAAATTTAACTTGAATAAAAAATGTCAGACGTATACCATTTATACAGGTCCAACTTTTACCCATGTCGTAAAAATCGCCTTTCCTTTTCAAGGATTCATATTCTCGAACCTTTAGCTCGATCCTATTCGCGTTCATAGCAGAACCCGAATCTTAAGTGCTTTAATGTATTTGATTACAGGCAAGGGCCTTTGTTGCTTTTGCTTTTTCAAGTTCTCTAACAGCAACCTCTAGCTTCTCTTTTTTCAAATTCCAGATTTAAATTTATGTGAACTCAACACTTGCACAATATGAACAATATATTTATCTAAACAATTGATATGATAGTATGAGGAGATAATGTAAGACAAGAGATAAGAGTAAGAACAATCAAACCACAACGCGAGGATTTATAGTGGTTCGGTAACAAAGCACCTCTTCGCCCTACTCCACTCCTCGAGCACCTAACTCGAGAGTTTTCTTCACTATGTCAACACGCTCCCTTATGGCAGAGAAAACCGTACATAACGTTGCTTACACCAATTTACGACACAAAGCTAAATGTCGAGTTCTAATCTTAGCTAGAACTAATCTATCACAACACAACTTCACGACTTCACAACTTCACAACTTCTTCACAACTTCAAGACTTCCTCACAACTTCACGACTTCACTTCACCACACTACTTATGCCACAACTAACTAACACTACTTGGTAAGATCACCACGATCTATCTATACTTACAAAGATCGCCAAGATCTAGCTACTATACATAAATACAAGATATACAAAAGATTTACAAATTATGATATGGATGCAATAAGATTGCAACACACAAAGGTGTAATACTTCTTCACTTGAGGATGGAAGTATTCTTCTCTTACACTTGAGGAATTGAGCTTGGATCACTTGGAAACAAAGCTTTATGATTAAATAATTAAAGGATTTTGATGAGATGTGTGGGTTGTTTTAGAACAGTAAGAATGAGTGCAAAAGGTGAGAAAATTATGGGGAAAAGCCCAGTATTTATAGGACAAACTGGGGGAGCCTCTACCTAGGGGCGGTCCCCTTAAATAGGTGGGCGGTCCCATAAATTTAAAGGGGGCCTGCGTGCTAGGGCTTCCCCAGTTTGTCTTTTGTGTAGGGGGAATTTTCTGGAACTTTTCTAGCCGTTTTATGTCCGAAAATTTGAATTTCAAAATGTTTATTTTGAATAAAACATTTCTTTTAATTGTAGAAAATGTTTTGTAATGTTTATAAAAATGTTTACAACATTTTATAAAAGTTTGAGGTTGAATAAAAATTTCCTTTGATCATAAAATGCATTAAGCATTTATTTATTCATACCTTTAAGTGATATAATTATCGAAATGAAAATTTACTACTAATTACTTGTTTACGTTTAATTTTACATTGAACGTTTTTATATTTTGTGATTATCAAAACGTAAAGATGTGAAAAATATTAATAATGTTTTTAGGCATTATATTTTGTCAACAATCTCCCCCTTTTTGATGATTACAAAATTTAAACTCATTAAATGTAAAATTATTTTTAAACAAGTATTTAGTGAGTTTCATGTCATTTCTCCCCCTTTTTGTAGAATCAAAAAGACATCGTCGAGAATTGCTAGTTAGATCGACGAAATAATTGCTCCCCCTTGATGTGTGCTCCCCCTCTTTCGAGGGCACCAAGGAATCGAGCTATGGATTCTTGGCTACAAAAACGAGTTAGAACAATACAAAAATTTCTAACATGTAGCAAGAAGGAAGGAAAAATATGACAAGTGCAAGCAAACATCAAAGCAAAATATGCTTGATTCATTTAGGACAATGTGTGTGAACAACACACAAGCATACATAAATAGAAAAACAAATATGCTTTAGAAGCATATTAATACATCATAAAAGAAAATCCTAAATAGCCATAGAAGGATTTTTGACTTGCTTGCGACACAAAAGGGTTTGACGATTATTTGTAGGCATATTACGAAGTTAGTTGGTTGTTGATGGAGAGTTTGGAGCGGAGGCGGTTGTGGAAGGGTAATCTCTTTGAACTTTAAGAGGTAGATGTGGTCGAGTGAGGAGGAATTCAATCCAATTGATATCCTCACTTAAAGCAAGGAATTATTTTTGGGTGAAGATGCAACAAGGGCAATACCCAACATGGGTTTCAACTTGGTTCATGTTGAGAGTGTGTGGTAGGTTTGGAGAGTAAGGTGATGAGGGAATGTTGTTTTGATGTTGAGAGAGATGCATGGCTAAGAGGTTTGATAGGTCTTGTAGTTGATTAATATCATCAACTAGGCTTTATCTACTTGGAGATGGAGGTGATGTGTGTTGAGTTTGGTTGTCACTTTGAGGTGGAACTTGAGTGTGAGTTTCATGTGAGTTGATGGGTGAGATGGGAAGTGGAAGATATGAGATAACTTGTTGTGATATGGGAGTGTCCTTAATGTAAGGAGTTTGGTTGTTACTTTGAGATGAAGCTTGAGTAAGAGTAACATGTGAATTGATGGATTAGATGGGAAATGGAGGATGTGAGATACCTTGTGGTGATGTGGTAGTGTTCTTAATGTAAGTATTTAGTAATGCTTGATTGGGGCGATTGTTTTCTTGAGATGGTTGATGATGAGGAGTGAGTGGTTTTGGCATTGGTGTAGGTAAGTTTACAT
>BQNB010026106.1:0-58941 GCA_026074375.1 Tanacetum coccineum
GAGATAGTCCATTCTTGTCTGAATTTGTTCATAGATGGTGGACCATCCTTTTCCTTTTCTGTTTGGACAAGCTTTTAGTACTTCTCTCCATTCACCCAGATGTAAGTCGTTGGCTTTGAAGTTTGGGATAACTTCACCAGTCCTATCCTCTCTATACACCTTTAGTGTGATAGGACCTTTTCTGGTTAAAACATCATAGTTTGTGATTTTTGAACTTGCTCTTTTGTTTAGCATTTTGTCATAGTATTTGTCATACTGTAATTTAGCTTTGTAGTACTTAGACACCACATCAAGACCAAGAAGATCAACCAACTTTTCTTTTCTTACTTCCACTTCATGTTTGGCTGCTTCAGCTTTGGCAGATTCCTTAATTTTCTTTTGTTCCTTGATTTGTTCTTCAGTGAGATGGACATGGTCCCCACTTTCAGTGACAAAATCAAACTTCATTAATTTCTTATTTCTTAAGGATTCATCCGTGGATCCAGTCAAATTAATTATATCATCAAATTCACTACCACTACCCTCTTCTTCTGCATCCTTTGAAGACATAGCCTTTTTGCCTTTGTCTTTCTTGATATGCTCCCCTTTAGCTTAAGAAGAGCTCTTTGGAGGACTGGAGATAAAAAAGATTGTAATGATGCAGTTGAAGTGGTAGTGGTTGTGATTGGTGATGTTTGGATGGATTGTTGTTTGTTCAGATTAGCCTTTTCAACATCATGTGCAACTTTTCTTTGAAATAACTGAGAGATGGTAACTTGATTTATGTTCTTCTCCCCTCAGCGGGTTGAGTGCCAGCTTGGCATGCTGAATGAACACTAGTATCTCTAGTATTTTGTAATGCAGATGCAAAAACTTGAGTAAACTTGTTCAAGGCTTCAGTAACTTTGTTAAGCAAACTTGAAAGAGCATCCAAGGTCTTGGTCTTAGCCTGAACAGATTCAACCAGTGTTGGTATAGAAAGAAATTCGGCTGGAAGTTCCCCCTGAAGATTCTTCAGTCCAACAACTCGATTGGTAAGACTTTTAATAGTTGTTGAAAATCTCTAGCATGTTAGGAATATCTTTCAAATCCCCTAGTAGCTCAATCTCTAGTTCATGAACATGTTTCTTTAATCCTTTGACTTCTTTAGTTAAGACTTTAAACTTGGAGGGGAGCTCTTTTAGCTCAGTTAGTAATGAGATACTAAAGTCACGAGTAGATAAAATATTTAAGAGTTCAAGATGTAAAGACTTTAGCAGAAGCTCAGTGAGTTATGCTACATTGAGGTATGAAGGTAGAGCTGTAAGGAAGACAGCTTCAGCTTCAGCCTTGTTCTTTTCAAGTTCCAGTTTTCGCTTTTGAGACTGAAGAATAAGAACTTAATCTGTCAGCCCTTGGAGTTGAATGGACCTTGGAGATGGAGGTTAGGGAGCTGAAGTGTCTTTAGTTTCAGAATGTTTTGTAGCATGAATTTCTTCATCTCCTTGTTCCCCTTTACTTTCACCAACAACAATGATGGGATCATCTTATTAGGAGTCCAGGTCCATAAAATCAACCCTCACATCCTGAACTAGCCACCTCCAGCTTGATCTCCTTTTGGAACTCTTTTTCGATCTTTTTTGGCAAAATCACTGGCCCCCTTCCCTGTTGTGGGTTGAGTGAGGACAGTTTCCAACCCTTCACTCGCAGATTTGGTTTTCTCTACAAGAACATGTGGGTCATTGCCTACAAATTTATGATCAAATGAATTGTTTTGGTTTCGTCATCCATACCCTGTTGTTGAGGTATAAAATCATTAGGAACAGATATTCCAGGATTATGTGGAATTTGTTGAAGCATCATATCCTGATGCAGACTCAGAGTGAATAATGAAAGAAGCTAAAAAAACATGTTCAATATGAATAGTTGCTGACATACCACTACTGAGCTGAGGGTCGGCTCCTCCTTCACTGGTGACCCCTAAAGATGTTGGGCCACCAGTTGCTTGCGGGTCCTCTTTATGTATTTCAGCGACCACAGGGGTAGAAGCTGAAGGCTGGCTAGGGTTGGAGTCTGATAACGCATAAATTATACATGTTTTCGGCGGTGTTATTTGTATATATTTTATCATTTCTCGTGAACTTTTGATACTTAATAGCATAAAATATATGCAGGTTCACTTGAAGACATCCTGAGCTTAAAACGATCAAAATACAAGTGTTTATACTCATTGGAGAGCAAGTTAGAAGAAAAGAAAGGACTAAAGCTGAAAATACAAAGAAGTATGCCGCACATTTATATATGTGTGCCGCACTTCCTATCAAGTTTGAGAATTAAATGAAATTAAATGGAAGCTGCATTAACTCACCAAGTACGCCGCACATTTCAGAAAGTATGCCGCACTTCCTTGCAGCATTAAAGATTCTTGCACCGACATAGGCAAAGTACGCCGCACATTTTAGAATGTGCGCCACACTTTCACCCCTTTTTAGCCTATAAATAGAGACGGATTTTCAAGCCATTTTGCATATCTCCCACACATTCATCCTCTCATCCAAAGCCTTTCACACATAAATCTCTCTCAATCATCTTGAGTTAAAGATCAAAACACGAAGAACAAAGAAGACCATCATAGTATTTTAGTGAATAAAAGTTGTAGTAAGATTCGATACTTGTATCGGGTAGAGTTTAATCTATACTCTTACCTTGGCATAGTATGTTTCTTGTTGATTGGAGCTAAACTAAACCTCTTATATATATAATATATAATAAAATATATATAATAAGTATAATCTAAAAATAATCAATGAAACCGAGAAGTAGTATAGAATATCCCCGGGTCGTTTATCCCCAGCGAGGCTGTGCTTGAGAATCGATACAGTCGGAAAATTGAAGTTTGAATGAGATTAATGATTTGAGAGTGTAGAAAGCTAATTTAACCAATAACAAGCAAAAACGATTGAGAAAAACCTAAAAATTATGAAATTAGACTGAAAAACGAGAGCAGGAATCCCGAACAAGGGGTCAAAAACCTAAAATCTTAAAAATTAACCCTACAAAGAAATTTTTACTTCTAATCTATGCTAGGAGACTAATAATGAAGAATGAAAAAGACTAGACTGAAAACGGAGTTAATTTGAGTTAAAACGAGTCAAAACAAAAACCGGGCCTAAGACCCGAGCTTTAAAAATCAAAAGTTTATAAAAATGACCCTACAAAAGTTTTTCTATTTTTCCTACGTAAAATATGACTAAAGAAAATTTCCTAAAAAAGAAAAATATTTTTTTGATAATTTTTGTATTTTTTATGAATTTTTAAAACTTTTAAAGAAATTAAATTATAAAAAATACTAAACTAATTTTAAAAATTCTGGGAAAATTAACTAAATTACTTTACCCTAAAACTAACCTAAGAAAAATAAGAAACCCGAAATTGAGCTTATAAATAAGCTCAGAATAAGCCAATTCGGGCTTATAAGCTAATGGACCAAAAAGGGCATAAAACTATTAAGGATGTAGAGGCTAACGGATAGCCCTACCGGAGCCGAGTGGTAAGTGTGTTGTGTTGTGAGCGTGAGGGGAGGGGTTCGAGTCTCACTCCCACCCTTTTTTTATTATGCTACAGTAACTTTTTTAAACTCAATTTTTTTACACAAACTTATAGACCTCATGGAGCTTATCATTTTCTATAACTAAGACTTTTTGTGAAAAGCTAAGAATAAGCCAGAAACAGCACTCAAAGTTTGGGCAGAGGGCTTATGAGCTTAAAGGCTTAATATAGCTTTTTGACTTGGTTTTTTGTAGCACAAGTAAGCAAACGCAGGCAACAAAGGGGACAAGATAAGAAATAAGCAACAAAATTTAGCAACCACAAGCAACTAAATAGGCCAGAAAAGAGCTTAACAAATCAAACAGTATGCTTAACACTTGAAGGGCTTAAGGATATTTGATTTTTTTGATTTTAAGCACACAATAAGCTAAGAAATTTAAAAATAAGCTAAGACAAACATAAAACTAAGCTAAATAAGTAAAAGAGAATAAAAAGCTATAACTAACAAGCACCTAATAAGCTGGAAAAAATAAAATAAGCAATTCACTACACTAAACTACATGAAACAGTCAAAGAGCCTAATTTGAGCTTAATTTTAAACTTCCTAGAAGTCCTCCTAAGGTTTGAAACTAATGGAGCTTATAAATGAGCTTATTGGCTTTTTATAAAAGCCAAAAGCTCAGTCCAAAGTTAACAAATAAGCTAGAAAAACTGTTTTGAAATTGGTGGTTTAGCACCAGGGCAGTTTCAACAAAGGTCCCCCCCTTAAAAGTAAGCTTAAAAATAAGCTCTCCAATAAGCTCAAAAACAAAAATTTAGTTAAAACAGATGAAAAATGACTTAAGGTGAGCTTATATTTAAAAAATTCAAAACTTAAAAACCACTTTAGCCATCTGAGATTTAGACTTGAAAGTAAGCATTTTTTTTACTTTTAAAGACTCAAAAACTATGGTTGTCAGATTATAACAAAGTGCAAGGAAGACCAATGTGGTTTAACCACTTGTTTTTAAACCTCTCAAATGACACAACCTTGATCCTTAACTCAGGTTTTCTAAAGCTTAAGCAAATAAGCACTTTGACCCTTTTTTAAAACTAACAGACCTAAGAAAACAATGAGAAAACTTGAAAAACACTTTTTTGAACTTAAAAACTTTGGAAAACAGACTCAAAAGAGCTTAATGACTTAAGCCAAAGTTGGCCACATGACCACAACCCATGACCATACCACTTTGACCCATTTTGGGCTTAAACCAAACACCCCTTTATATTTTAAAAACGGATTTTAACACTTATAAAGTCTAAATTAAGCACAAATTTTTGAAGACAAGTATTAAATAAGCAATGTTAAGCACTAAAAGGTAAAAAGAAAAAGGAAATAAGCACTTAAAAAAAACTAATAAGCAAACAGTGAAAATAGCTATCTAAGGCAGTTTATATGAAACTCAAGGATAAAAGCATGAAATCAAATAGAAAACACACATAAGACATAAATAAGCTATAAAAAACAAAAATAAGCTAAAATAAGCACTAATAAGCTGTTGCTACAGTAGAAATAAGCAAAATTTGAAAAAGTAGGGTACCTTAACTCCTTGCTCAAAACAGGAGTGATAAATGCCTAAATAAGCTCTAAGACCTACCCAAGCTTATAAATAAGCTATCTAAGAAACCCAATGAGCCTTCCATGTTTGCTCATTCATCCATTTGCTTATCAAACAGTAACTTTTTTTTTCTTTTTAATTTTTCTTAAATTCTTGTATCACAGTTTAAAACAGATTATAAAGTGGCTTGTATGAGCTTTAAAAGACTTAAGATATCTTAAGAACTTTGAACAAAAATTAAAACATAAAACTGAATTTCCATTAATCTTAAAAAAATACAAGTACATAAAAGTTGGACTACTTAAAAACTTAAAACTGAACTCTAAAAAAAACTACTGGCTTGCCACAATGGCTTACAAACTTTTTATATAGACGAGCTAGGGTTTCACTTTGGTCCTTTTCTCTCTCTTGTCCCTTGTGTGCTTCTTTGTAGAGACAAAACAGCTATTTGTGCTTGTTGTGTGTGTAGAAACACAAAACCAATCCTGGCCCTTGGTCTTGAGTATTGCCCACTCAAAGAGATCTCAACCCTTGAAAATTCTTGACCAATAGTATCATAAGGGATTGCCAAGGTGGACGAGTGCCCATGTGGGGGTGGGGTTTGCTGGTGGTGATGGTTTTGGACGGTTTTGAACAGTATTCGAGGAGGGGGGAGGTGACAGAGGTGGGGTTGTGATGTTGGCGGGAATTGTGGGTGGGAGATGTACAGTAGTTTAAACCGGGTAAGGTTTGGGTAATTGGCAAGAAAGGCCCTCCATGGATATAAGTGGTTTTACAAATTTAGTCCATGTGGGGGTTAAAAGTTTTGGGGTTTGCCATGTTTAGTCCCTTATTGTTATAAGGGACTTTGCATCATACGTCCTTGTGGGGTGTGAGTTTTTAGATGTGGCAGTTTAGGCCCTTGTGGTATTTCTTTGGGAAAATGGCAGATTTAACCTTGGACTTTCATTTGGGCTTTGTAAGTCTTCCATAAATATACTAATGGGCTTTCCCGGCCCATCAGATGGGTGCGGGTTTGACCCATTAAGTATTCTTCGATGTCGGCTTGACTTTGACTGTTGACTTTTTCAGACTTGGGCTTTGTCTTGACTTTGTCTTTACCATGCTTTTCCACTCCGTGTCCGGTTTTGTCGTTTTGGCTTCGTTTTTCGTCCTTTTCTTAGATATCCGTTCCTGCACAACATAATTAGCAAAACAAGCATATTTTTGGCATTTTAAGTCAGTTTTTGGTTATTTTAGCTTGTTTTTAAAGGTAAAAGGTATGTGTAATTAAACACATACCAGTTATCTCTCTAATACCGTAGGTATCCTTTTATAGACCAAGGATAAACCCTAACAGGCTTACAAAACGCGTAAAAGATAATACATATCTTTTCCTACAATATCTCATACATATCTCTTAAACGGTACTAACTATTTTATACTAACGGTACTAACTATCTGAACAGTACTTAACACTTTGTACTGTCAGTACTAACTATAACTAGCGGTACTACGTATATAACTAACGGTACTAAGTCAGGAATGTATAATTCCCAACAATCTTCCCCTAAACATGATTGTTGAACTTGTTTAACTTCATGTTTCTTTGGTTTATTCTTCTTAAGTTCTTGGAGGATGTATCCAAACACTTTGTCAAACCTTGATCTTGATCTTTAATAATCTTTGACATCTTTTGCTATCCTTCTACAACACGTCTTCAACAGCAACATCTTTTCAGCAACAATCCAACTAAGTTGGCTTTGTAGTTTTTGGAAAACTACCAGCCATGAACGGATTTGATTTTCCTTTACCAGTAGCCGTTTGCTCTGGGATAGTCAACTCTTTATTTCAAAATATGGTGAGTTGATTACCATACAGTTTTTGGTAAACTGTCAACCATCAACAGAATTGATTTGTCTTTACCAAATACCCTTTGCTTTTGGACTAGGCAATGTGTCATTGCCATAACATGGTGCATTGATAAACCATATAGTTTTTAGCAAACTATCAGCTATCAACAGATTTGATTAGTCTTAAGAACTGTTTGATCCTGGACTAGCCAACTCTTAACCATGAAGCAAGGTGAGTTAAAAACCCTACAATTTTTGGTAAATTGTCAACCATAAACGGATTTGAGAAGTCTTTACCACAAGTTGTTTGCTTATGGACTAGCCAACTCTTATGCCTATTAAGCATGGTGAACTGATGACCATTTGTTGTGTAGTGGTTAGCCAACACTCAAACCCTTCTCAATCCGATTTCTTTTTTACTCTTCATTCAGCTGTTGTTTAATGAATCTTATCAAATCTAATGCAATAGTACTTTCTATCTCAACTTCTAATCCAAAATCACTCTTCATAACTCTGTTGTTAATAAATCTGATCAAATCAAGTGCAGCAGGAGTACTTTCTCTTTCAACTTCCAATCCAAGATCAAGCATCCTTTGCAATAAATCCTTGGAAAGAGGATATCTTCTTTCAACTAACATCGGATGACAATGTCCCCATTCTTTAAGTGCTAGTATGTAAACTCCACAGAAGCTCTTTCATTCAATACTCCAGAAACAATCTCCAATCTTGTTGATCATCTCAGAAGAATAATCACTTGGAATCATTTTCTTCTTATGTATAGATTCCTCATTATCTTCAAAATCTCCCCAAAGATCAAACTTAATTCCTTCTAGTGTAATTTCTGAGTACGGCTCCATCACCAGTCAACAAGTGAAATAAATTTGTCTATCAAATATATTGTAGTATCCTCCAATAGACGTTAATGCTCTGAAGTTCCATTTGCTCTGTATGATAACAAGATTTGTCTCCATCTGGATGATGTTACCTTGTTCAACATAGCAATGATAGATTTTCTCTCAATTATGTCACTATCCATCTGTAACTTCTGTAGGATCGATATTCCTTAATAATCACTGATATAGCGCAACTATGCGGAATCTAGTTGGCAGTACTTATGATAGAACACACCAACAGTTTCTCAAACGAATTTTTTTATAAACTTTTGAATCTGCCTAAATTGCCAGTTAGATCCCTAATACAATGTAATAATTCTCAATTCGTTGTTTTTCTATGTTTGTTTATCTCTACTAATATCTTCCTAGAGATCCTTTTATAAACATAAGGATAACCTCTAGTAGATGTACAGTCCTTGTATATCATTAAACACTAATTGATATTATCACTAATAACTGTTACAAGATAAATGCTAAAACAACCCGTTTTAAACTTTTATAGTTCCTATATCACGCATATACTGAATCTTTTGACTGGCAGTACCTTGACTTTCTACTTAGCAGTACTTTGATCTTTCATTTAGCAGTACTTTGACTTTTTCGTGGCAGAACTTTGACCTTTTGACTTGTATTTCCCAACAATCCTCACCCTAGCTCTTGAAGTCTACTTGCTGACTTCATGTGTTTGATAGTTGGTCTTCTTTATTAAGCATCAAGTCTTGTCTTGTCAGATAAGCAGTAATTACCTTCAATCTTTTAAGTCTTCATCCTTTGAGCAGTATCTTGTACACAATCTGTTTGAGCATCTTGAAATCAAACCTCTTATCTTGAACATACCACATTTTTCAAAAATCTTTGTCTTTGCCTCAAACAGATTGTTCTTCTCAGCAACATGTCTTTTCAGCAACATGAATGGATTTGATGAGCCTTTACCAAGTAGCCATTCACTCTTGGGCTAGTCAGTTCTTTGGTACCTAGAAAAGGTCAAAGAAAAGGTAATAATCCATGATGAACTGAAAATCACTTCAACACTCAGAACATGAATCATAGTGTGTTGAGTACTATATGACTTTTGGTAAGTCATTACAACCATAAACGGATTTGATTAGTCTTTTCTGTAACTGTAGCGGTTTGCCTCAGAACTAGTCTAACTCTCAGGATAATATAAATTGGTGAGTTGAGGACCATATAGTTTTGAGCCACAACTTATTAAAGCTATCAAACGGATTTGGAGTTCTCATTCCAAAAAGCCGTTTGTTTGCTTTTGGAGTAGCCAATAATTCAGTGTTAAATACCATGGTGTATTGATCACCATACAATTTTTGGATAAAATGTAAACTATTCAACAGATTTGAGATGTTCGTTACCAAAAACTGTTTGATTTGGACTAGTCAATTCTATGTTTGTAAGACATGGTGAACTTGAATCCATTTGCTGTGTTGGTGGTTAACCAACACTAATCCCTTAAAACAGGTTTGATATTCAAACTATCTTTGCTTCTTAATCTTTTTGCACACTCATCTTCACAATATTTTAAAAAACAACTTTTTTAACAAGCCAGTTACCTTCATCAACATGGTAATGTTTGTTTTACACTAGCAATACTTTAAAACAAAGTACTGCTTTGTTCACAGTTAAGTCTGTTTATCAAAGGTTAGTTAAGATAGATATAAAGAAAATTTTGATTAATATAAAAACTTACCAGTTGTTTAAGGATCTTTATGGAGTGTCACCATTTGCAGTTGTCCACAAAATGAACAGATGTAATCAAAGTAATGCGACTATGTCTCACTTCGTTTTCAACTACCATTCCAGTTCCCTGCGTCTTATCATCAACTCTCCTTGATAGAGGATATCTTCTCTAGCCAGCATGTGAAATCATTATGCCATCTTCTATATCTATTGTATGCACTCCGAAGATTCATGAAATTCCTTCTTTTTTTATTTTTGGATTTCCCTTTCTTCTGGAGCCTTCCAGAAGTAATCATCACTTGAATGCAGCCGTCTCCAAATAATGGGTTCTAGACTCACCAGAGCACTCAAACCTAAGCCGTGGGAGGAATTTGCTCATAATAGTCTATCAACAACTCGCATTTAGGTGTTATAATCTTGTCTATCTTAGACATGCTATGTATCTCCATAAGTATCAAAAGCCTAAATGATTTTCTCTCTGTGAATTTCATGATACTCTCATCGGTGAATCACATAATTGGAGCTCTGTAATCATGGAGATTCCATTTAGTGACACTTTATTCGTGTATATTCTTTTTCAAAAGTCTACAACATTAAGATAATTTCTGAGCTCATCAATTGTTTCTGTTCTATAACTTAGGCTTCTTCTGATGGTGTTGTGTCTTCAGTACTTGTAGCTTTCCTTTTCCTTAAAAGTCTTTTTGCATCTCTTTCCTTCAACATCTCCCTTTCTTTCTCTGAATCCATTGGAATAAAGTCTTTGAAGGAGTCTTTAATTGATGCTTGAACCTTGTCATACAATTCCTTCATCTGTGGATACTTAAGTTTTTGCAAATTTTTGTATCCTTGTCCTTTAACGAAATCATCATTTGATTATCTTCTTGAGCAAGAGAAGTGGTTTCCTCAAAGTAGTCTTTGCTTTGTTTTCTTCAGATTCTTTCAAACTTTTCTTTTTTCTTTCTTATGCATCCCACTCAGCTTGAATTTTTCTGGCACCTCCTCATCATTTGTAGTTTCCAAGGCTTGATTGTTGAAAGTTAATTTTTCTTTTTCAGGTTCTTCAACAGTATCCCTTTGCTTTGTCTTTGGGATCAGTACCTTGTGTTGGCAGCTTGTAGGTTGAGTTTGTATGGAACAGGAGTATGCTCAAAACCTCTTGGTCAGAAATTGAAGACAAGAACTTCAGCAGATTATGTTGTTCTTCAGAGGTCCATAACTTGAATTAGGAGGGAGTTCTTGTGTGGCTTGAAGGTCTGCTTCCTCCTCTAAATTTAGGATCCTTGGAGTAATGGTACCTGTTAGCTGTACTTTGAGTTGTTCAATCCCAGTTCTTCTGTGTCTCACTCTTTACTTAGAAGTTTTTTTTTTTTTTTTTTCTCCTCAATATTAAGCTTCTTCAGTCTCATCACTGTTTCTTTCCAAATCAGGGTACTGAGCAAGCATCTTGACAGAGTATCATAATGAAAGGTGGTGCCTAAATCTTCTTCTTGAACCTTGTGCTCTTATACATAATTCCTTTATCCTGATTTCCTCCCCACATTTGACTGAAGGACACTTTCTTCTTATGCTCTTGCTTCGTCTCTTTTGCTTCTTAAGGTTTTTGATTCTACTAGACCAAAGACGCATGTATTTGGACCACTGGCTTGACGAATTTGGAAAATTTCTTGAGCTTGGCTTTGAGCTGAGGTGTTCACTTTAGCTTGAGAAAGAGTTTGCTTTTTGAGTCCTCCTACTTCCCTGTCAAAGCAAAATATATCTTAAAAGTCCCCTCATCTCCTCAGATGTTGAGGACACATTTGTGGGAGTATCAATCATTGGGAGAGTTAGTGATAGAAGCGCTATCCAAATGAGGTTCAGCGTACCTTGGAATGTCAGCAAAGCAGTCTTTGTAGTTCAGCAGTCCCTTGACGTTCCGCAGTATCCTGAGAGTTAACCGTCCATGGAAGGAATATAGCAGTACGTTGTACATGAAGCAGTACGTTGAGAATGAGCAGCACATTTGAGAATGAGCAGCCCTTTGAGTTGCGAGTGCCTTGAGCATCCTTGCTGAACTTGCAGCCCTCAATGAGGACTAGTACTCTGTTCTTCCTCGCAGCTATGCTTGTTAACTACTTCTAACCTAGATGGAGTCAAGGGTGTTAATCCCTACAGGAGAATAGAACTAGTACTATGCTTCCTCATAAATTGTAAAACACTTGGAAAGGAAGTGAAACGAGATGGTTATAAAGTCCTGAGAATTAGAGGTCTGTCTCTCCCTTAACAGACATCCTTCCTAATTAATCATTTTTTGTTTTTGTTATTGCTCTTTGTTCATTTATAATCATTGTTTTAATTTAATTGTTCAAAAACAATTGAACGAACCTAGGATTACATAAGAAAAGGTGTGTACTAGTACCATTTGTAATATGTCTAGCATCCCAGTGTTAGAATCATCAAAGAGACAATTTTAAAACTTATTGGTTGTGGCTTAGACCTACAAGAGCAGAACAGCGAGAGGCACATGTTTGTTCCAAATTGTTCCCACAGACCTTATGAAGTGCTCTTAGGACTAAGGCTTAAGAGCAGTGAAGTAATACATGGACCAAGTACTTTCCACTGTGGACTAATATAACGGTTTAGAGAAGAAAGTGAGTTGTGCTAAAGTTACCCCTCGTAGCCAATATTCTCTTGAGCAGTGCGTCCCAAATGACTTGCTTAGGAAAGCAATCAACTCCATTTTCATCATCAAAGAGTAGGTCAGCTCGAATGGTTGCTTCAGAAATCAAAATCTTCTTGCCAGCTACCTTGGCGCGGATGTGAGGTACGTCATTGATCACTTGGAGAGAGCCGTAGCCCAAAATTGTTGAAGCCTCATGGTCCACATAAGATCAGGAATCACCAACAAGAGTAGTAATGGAATTGCAGCCAGTGAGAAAGTCGATGATTTGATAAAAATCAGCATTCTGAGCCGTCTTTTCCACACACGCAATCATGTTATGCTTGTTACAAGAGCGAATGTTTGCCATTTGAGGGGAAATTAATGTGCGTCGGAGGTTGGATATACTTACTAACCCCCCCCCCCCCCTCCCCCCCAATGCCCCTCCCCCTCCCCCCCCCCCCCCCCCCCCCCCCATTACCAATTTAAAATGTTATGAAAGAAAAGAGATATACAGTGAAGAAAAAATGCAATTCAGTTGAATATTTATAGGTGGTGTTTTGAATAACTATAGAAGTTTTACCCCCCCCCCTCCTTCTTTACCCTCCTGTTTTGTAAATACGTTTTTTAGCGCAAATAACAAAAAAAAAACTCGTACGTATTGACGTTGATCGAACGTTTTAGAACAGTCTTGTTGTATAAGCAGTACTTTTAAGGCAAGCGTACTTTGAGTGGGCTAAGCTCAGTACTTTCAAACAAAAAGAATGTCCAACTCATTTATGTGCACGACAAAACCCTTCACTTTTGCAAAAAACTATCTCTTCAAATCTCAAACCTCTGAAGAATCATTCATTACACCATCCCCTAAAGTTAGCTAGAGTGCTTCAAAAATCCAATCTATCCAAACGTACTTTAACTTGATCACCAGTACTGTAATGTGATCCTCCCCTCAAAGATAGCTATGGGTGTCATCATGCCAATTGTAACCACCCAAAATTTAAACCTTGCCAAGTCAAAGCCTTTGGTGGTAAAATCTGCTACCATTGTCAATCAGTATGACCTTGACCACTGAATGAGCCTTGCTCATAATAACAATCTCGAATGAAGTGATGGCGAATCTAGAATAGCTTGGCTTTGAGTGAAAAAAGGATTTCCTTCACAATGCCAAATGGTGCCTCATTGTCGATATGGATTCAGTGTTCATGAAGTTAAATCCATAATAAGTAGTTGATTTTGCTTCCAAAGTACCTGAGCATCAACAACTTGCAGCTCGCTTACTTATTGTCTTCTGTAGAGGAGATAGCCACTTTGTATGTTTTTGCCAATTGCCCATGAAACTAGTCTTCTGCCAAGATATTGACATCCTCCGGAAGTGGCATTTCTGTCATGTTGTCCCCAGCATATCACTATCCGAAAAAGCTTCCAAATGAAAAGGTGAGATCTTTAGGATACCATAAACTCCAAATTTGGTTGATATTTGAGTTACCTAAAGATTCCTTTTGACGCATGTAGATGAGAACCTTTGGAAGTGTCTTGACAATCTTGCACTCAGACAAACAGCAACATTATGTCTGGTCTTGAAGCAGTTAAGTCACTAGTAGACACCCAATCTAGAATTGTAAAGATGTACATCAACATCTTCCCTTCGTCATCTTTTCACTACCCATAGAGAATGTATGAGCTTCAATGGAGTAGATGCTGGCTTAATGGTTGCTAAAGTCCAAACTTGTTGAGAATGTCTTACACATATTTGTCTGACTTAAGATAATACCACCATTAGATTGCTTGACTTGATAGAAAAGAGCCCCCAAAAGAAAGTGAGTCACCCAAGGAATCATCTTGAATTCCTTTTGATAAGATCTTCACAATCCTTCTCCATAGAAGACTTGGTAGATCAAAAATGATATCATAAACTATTCTTGTACAACATGATATCTCTTCTTTCCTTCTTAATAATAACAGAGTTTTATCAATAGCCCTTCCTATATCCATGCTTCAAAAGAAAGTGGAAGAGAGTGTTGCCTTAGAGTCATTTCATACCATGCTCTTGGAGCTTGATGCAGGCCAATAAGTGCCTTGACAACTCTGAAACCTTATTCTGGATGAGCAGGAATCTTCAATAACCCTGGAGGCGGTTTGAAATATATCTCTACGTCTTGTGATGGGTTGCATACAAAAAATGCACTTTTGACATCCATCTTGATAGACAGTAAAGCCATGAAAAGATGTCAAATGCCAAAACGACGTTGATTGCTTCAATGCTAGCAATGGTGCACATACTTCATCATAATCACTCCTTCTTCTTGTCTGTACCTCTTCTGTTGCAAATAGGCGCTGCTTTGTTCTTGATAATAGAACCCCGTTCATCTCTCTTGTTTCTAAAAACCCATTTAGTTCCAATCACCCTCCTTGCCTTCTGGTGTATAGGTCACATAACACCCAACCTCTTGTAGCTTGAATTGAACTAGCAGTTCTTCTGCATCGCTGCAATCCAACTTTCATCTGCTAAGGCTTGAGGACTCTTCTTGGCTCCTCTTGAGATAAAACAAGCCAACAAGCATGTTTGTGATTCTTTGTGGTTAGTTCTATTTGGCTTGTATATGAAAGAAGCATAGCTTGATGTTGCTTTGAAGTACTGTCTTGAAGCTTTCTTTCGTTTGAACCCCTAGCACCGTACTTTTGCAATAATTGACTTGAGGATGAATCTTATGAAATTCTAAGTGTTGGGGAAGTAGTGGTAACATCAATGGTTGGATCAAGATGTTGTCAGTCAGCTACTCCGCCTTCCTCAGCATCAAAAGAGTTTGTAGAGAAAAAACACCATCAGGTTGGAGTATGCATCGACAGATATCTGTAGTGTATTGCCAGTAGGAGTGCTTTGATGGAGGGGTATTAGCTAGTACTTAGGTGGAAATACTGTCAACATGTTCTTTTTCTTTTCCCTTTGCAATAGATATTCTCCTCCTTTCCTCTTCAAAAGCAATCTGTTCTCATCATTATGAGCTTTAGCAAGAGTTCATGTTGCATCGACATTACAAGCTCATCATGTAAAGCTTGATCTTCAAAGGACAATTTTATTCTTTTGCCTAGCAGTACGTGCCTCTGGAGGCATAGGCTGAGTGGTATTACAATGATTGCTGGTCATCTATATTATCAGCTATCATCACACAGTTATTCCTTGTTTTTTGAATCAGCATAGTTTTGCTTTGCCTGAAAAGGGATGTATTCATGGATTTGAGTTAAAGGTCAAGGATCAAACATCAATAGGACTTTTCCTTTTGATTCTCCTGATTCTACAAGAAAGTTTACCTGGAAGACCAATCTTGAACTTTCTTGTGACTGTTATAGACTCTAACCTCTTTGCTGTTTAGTAGGTATCCCAAAACAGATATCTTTTTTTTATTCTGACTTTGCCATCAAACTTAACAAATGATCCAGAGTTATTAAGTATAGTCAGAGAGCATCCGAAAGGTCTCATGAAACTGATGTTAGGAAGATCTTCCCATCCAAGATTTAATAAGGAGTCTCATTTGAGGTTTTAGTCTCAAACTTATTATGCACATAACAAGCATGTATTGACAGCTTCAGCCAAATAATTGAATAGGTAGTTTAGAAGGGATCTTTTTTTTCTAGAGAGAAGAAGGGTTTAGAGAAGGGAGTCCCTCTCTATATCGATTGTTTATATTTTATACTAGTAGAGGTAGAAAGGGACGGTTCTCACTTTTCTTGTATCTTGTTACGTAGATCGAAGTAGGATATAGAAGGGCAGAAGAAGGGAAGTGTGTATGGTATTCGTATTATGTACATTTAGAAAAGGTGTCATAGAAGGGAGAGAAGGGAGTTTGAAGGGATGTTTTGAAGGGAGTCGTTATATTGAGAAGGGATATGATTTCAGAAGGGAGATTTGTTAGTACGATAGAGGGATGAAAGAAGGGAGAAGGGAGATTTATGTAGAAGAGAAGGGAGTATTAATAGATAGTAGGGCGTCGAAATATGTAGAAGGGCTTTTAAGAATTTTATAGAGAGAAGGGAGTTTGTTTCGAGAAGGGAGTAGAAGGGTGATATAATATCCTCTTCCATTGTTAAGAAGGGAGCTTGTGTTCTAGACGCAAGAAGGAGAGGGTCTTTTTTCTCATTTGATCGATGCTATTCATATGTGTTTGGAAAGGGAGGTGTCTACTCTAATTCAAGAAGAAGGGAGTCGTGTTAGATGGGAGTCGGGTTGTTTTTGTTGTTAGAAGAAGGAGTCTGTGCTCAAGAAGGGATTTGTGTGGGGGGAATAGACGAAGGGAGTTATAGAAGTAGAAGGGAATTTCCTTTAAGATAGCAAGTGGATTATGTCTTTCTGATTGTCTGTATCTTTCCCGGGGTGAACTCATGAAGGGAGAGAAGGGAGTAGAAAGAAGGGATTAGAGAAGAGAGAGGGGTTCCTTTTTAGTAGACTAGAAGCGGCAGATAGAGAGATGGGAGTAGAAGGGAGTCTGCTAACATAGTTCTAGCAAAGCTTCGATAAGGTCCTATTCTTTCTTTCTGCAACACTTTTTGCTGTGGAGTCTGGCAATGCTATATTCTCTCTTGATTCCTTGCTTGGCACAAAAATCATTCATAAGTGGATTCCTTGAACTCTGTTCCATTATCACACCTGATCGGTCTGCACTTTATGTCTTAGCCTGTTTTCCATCCTACAATCAAATCATGAATATATCACTATGTTTCATCCTTGTAGGACCAAGAAAAATCACCCAATACTGAATTTGCTGCAGTCATCATGTGACCCAAGCAAGTACTTTTTCTTGTTTATACTCTCTACTGAAACAGGTCCAAATAAGAAAGGATACAAAAAAAATAAACAACACTCCATGTGGAGCAATTCAAAGAGGTTCTTTGACAGTTCTTTCCTCAATCTTCTTTACTTTTGACATGATGCCCTGTCTGTTTACATTTCTACATGCCAAATAAGAGTGAGAAGCTTTGAATCGTCTTTGTAGGTAAACCCCTAACCAGATTGCCTTAACCAATTTGTTGTATTTTTGAGCTTGACATTGGCCCCAGTCTTTCGTGCCCTAGGACAGCTTCATCCTCTTGTTTGCCTTTGCAATTCCAAAAACAAGTGATTCCACAGATGGGAAATAATATTCTTTAGATCTAAGCTTGTTGTAGACATCATTCTTTCTAGGAGCTCTAAGAATTATAAATCTTCTATCATCAAACTTGAATTTTGGAGTGGGATAGGATAAGACATTCTTTATCTGTGAATCGAGAACATTGTGCTTTTTCTTCTCACAGATTTTAGAAACAGATAAGAGATTAAACTTGAGCTCTTCTACATTAGCTAACTTTTCAAAATCTAAGCATGATGTCTTATGCGTTGACCTTTTCCTGATCGATTTCACTTCCACCTCTCTAGAGTCATTTCAAGGCCACATAACCACCTTTGAACTCTTTAAAATCAGACAACTTGTCCTTGTCTCCTGTCATACTTCCAGAGCATCCACTGTCAATGATAGCATAGTCCTTGAGATCTTCCTCTGGATTGCCCTGTACAAAAAAATTTCAAAGAATTAGACTCGTTTTGGGACCCAAATCATAACTGACTTGGTTACCCCTAATGGAGTTACTACTCAAATTGCTTGAGGGGTAAGTTCCATTACCCCTCATTCACAGAATCTAGATAGTTCCCTTTTGGTTTCCATGTTTGTTTTGGACTTATCATTGCATTCTGTTTGACAGTTTGTGGAAGTACTGCTTGGGATCCAACAGTACTTCCTTTCTTTACCAGATCGATTTAAACAATTTTCTGGGGTCTTTGTGGTTCTAGGAGGAGGTCCTTGTGGTAGAAGACCTCGATGATGGTGAATAATGGAGAATCTAGGTCTTCATACTATCATCTTGGATAATAACTTTCATCAGTACTTCGTTGAAAGTAATGCCTGTTCGGTATCTAGATCTAGCAGTCCTTGATTAAGTCACATTAGCAGTACGTTTAGAAGGTGCTGTTTGTGTCATTTTTGTCTAGCAGTACTTAATTCAACCCATCCATTGTAAGTACTGCTGATGGAATAAAGGTCTCCTTGGTGAGTTGGTACCTAGAGTTTCCTTGTGAAATTTCTATGGTTCTATCTTTGGATGGTTGTTCCCAAACCGGTTTCTTGTTTCCCTTGACCCCTGCTTGTTCCCTTGGTTTATGACGTTTGGGAGTGTTTGACAGGTTCTTTCATGTAGATTGCGTCTCTTTAATAAGGTGATTAGGACTGTAACATACAAAACATAATTTACCCCCTTTGTTCCCAAGTCCCTTTGTCCTAGATTCTTGACCAACACTGTTTGGTGACCTGTTTTCAAAAGATGTTTCACTATTCTCTGAGTTAAAAGCAGTTTCCTTTTTACTTTCTGAAACATCAGTCTCTTCATCATCACTATCAACCCAATCTTCAATTATGACTTTATTTATATCAATTGCTGATTGACTAGATTTTGTTTAACTTTGTTTTCCTCGTGATTAAACAACGTTATTCCTAATGGCCTAGTTCATCTATCCCTGTAAAGGATGACATTTCCTAGGTGGAATTAAATTGTACCTGTAGGTGGAAGGGTATTACTGCTTTGTAGGCCTTTTCTCTTTTGAAATTTTCATACGTAGAATCAGTCAAAGTTTCATCCCCAGATGAAATGTCACTTTCCATACTATTACTAGACTCAATCCCAAACCCTATACATGACTTATCAGACACATATCTTTGTTTGTTTAGGACTTCATTTTGAAGTACAGAAGCATTTGACCATTTTTCAAGTTTTACTTTGAAATCATCTCGTTCTTTTAAGGCTTGATCTAATTCCTTTCCTTTTGTTTCTTTTCTAGTTTCATATCTCTTATCTTTTAAGTCATATCCCATTTGTTCATATCTTAATCACCCATGCATATTCATTCTTATTCATGTGTTTTAAGCATGTCCTCTAATGATCTAAGCTCATTTGATTATCCTTGAATTTCAGTCCTAGCTCTTTTGAAAATTATCTATTTCTTTTTTGTTAGTTTTCATGAAACCGTTTATAAGACTTCCTACATTTGGAACAGTAAGGTACCTCTGTGTTTGTAGCCTTTTAATAGCTAGAGATATTGGTTGCTCATCAGCTTTTTCTGCTCCAGTCAAATTCATCAAGTCCAGCTTGTCCAAAGTGCATGTGCTTGCATCTAACTCTAGGCTCCAATCATCTTGTTCACTCAGTCAGTGACCATCCTAGCATATGTCACTGGTTCAGCATCCAAATTCCTTGGTCAAATCATATCTTCATTGTTGTCTGTTGCCACAAGGCTTTTGAAGTTTGATGAATCTTCAATAGCCCACATCCTCTTTTCATTACGACCATTTGCTTTGTTTTCTTTGTTTTCCTGGTATTTAGCAAATCTACCTCTCTAGCATATTGACCTAATTCTGACAGTTAATAGATTCAATTTTTGATTTTCAAGGTTTATAATATCCCATTCTTTGGCTTGAGGTCAATGGATCTTCCTGTTTTTCTCATAAACTTCCTTATCCTTGCTATTATCATAGCCACTTGCCATCGAATGTCAATTTCTTCCATAGCATCTTCATCAATTTGCAGCAGGTCTTCATCATCATGAGTTGTAGGCATAGATGCTTGTTGAGCAAAAAAGGAACATATGATTTCATCTGAGTGAGAAACACAGTTGGGAGCAGTTGGCACCTTGCTCGAGATAGCTTGAGTATATCCTTTTGGGATATGTGCTGGTTCAGCAGTACTTTGTTTCAAAGTACTGCCCTTGACTTCAGTGGACAGAAAAGAAAAGCTATGTAAATGCAATGGTTTTGAGAGTTTGAATTTGTAGACTCCCTTCAATTCATGCTCATACACTTTAAGTTGTTGTAGAGATCATCAATAGTCTAACTGTCTTATTCAAGGTCTAGTCCTCGAATCTGGTAGCCACAACATGCACACAGATGGAAAGACTCTTAGAATCTCAAATTTGGCCCATCTTCAATGGCCACCGTGCATCATGTAATTCAAGCATGCTAAGAATATGCTGAAACCTTTCATTTGTGAATCTAGTTGCAGGTTCTTCCCTAGATCATAGTTCAATTGTAAATGTCTAAATTGTTGTTTTTAACCAGATTCTTTTCGCATCTTCTTTGATGCTTCGTTTCCTCCAAATCTTGCTTTTATGGTTTCCATAAAGATCTTGCATCTACAGCCATCATGAAAACTGAGAAACGAGTCTATCACGGTTATGGCAGAAGGAGGAAAGCGTAGTATTACAGGGCTTTTCATAGTTGCTTCTTGCGTTTGCAGCAAGTGAAGTCTTTGGAGCAGACACTGAGGGAGTGCAGGATCAGTTGTGGGTTTGGATTTCATTAGTGATTATGTCCATAGTATGGGATCAGTGATAAGCGATATACTGTCGCATCTTCATGGACACATAGGTCATATTCACCTTTCTTGATTATAGGGATTCTGAGTGCAGTAACGGACGAGGTGGGAGGGATAGGTTCTGTTTCAGACATCTTTTATGAGTTTAGAAAGATTTCGATTTATCAAAAGTTCTTCAAGGTCAGAGTCTCTACACAAGCTCTGATACCACTTGTAGGATCGATATTCCTTAATGAAACACTGATATACTGTCAACTATGCGGAATCTAGTTGGCAGTACTATGTACTTAGTACTTCATGAAGAAGGAACACACAACAGTTTCTCAAACGATTCTTTTATAAACCTTTTGAAATCTGCCTAAATGCTAGATCACTAATTCAATGCTAATAATTGCAACTTCGTGTTTTTCTATGTTTGTTCTATATCTACTAATATCTTCCTAGAGATCCTTTTATAAACATAAGGATAACCTCTAGTAGATGTACAGTCCTTGTATATCATAAACACTAATTGATACTTATCACTAATAACTGTTACAAGATAAATGCTAAAACAACCGTTTTAAACTTTATAGTTCCTATATCCACGACAGTACTTTAATCTTTGACTGGCAGTACCTTGACTTTCTACTTAGCAGTACTTTGATCTTTCATTTAGCAGTACTTTGACTTTTTCGTGGCAGAACTTTGACCTTTTGACTTGTATTTCCCAACACCTTCAAATGTAACAATCTTTAGACACTTTCTGTGCTCATCATCACTATCAACATCTGATTGTGGTCTTTTCCTTTTCCTAGCAAGCATCTTTATATGACCACCCTTCCTTTTCTTTGTACCCTGCTCTGTCACATCTACCTTAGCAGGTACCTTTGATGTGTCTTCTTTCTTTGGAGTTTCTTTAGCAACCTTCTTCTTTAATCTCTTATGTTCAAGATCTTTTGCTCCTTCATTCATCTCCTTAATCTTTCTTTCATCCTCAGTGGAACCAACAGCAATGAAACTTTCATCAAACCTTTTCACCTTCTCATATAAAGCTTGTATTTCTTCAAAAGTTTTGTTCTTCAGGTCTGAGTGTTTCTTGTTTCCAACATGTTTCAAATAAATCATCATCTAATTCCTAAGTTGAGTTCTTATATGAGGTCTATTCCTTATTGCAATAGCTCTTTGTTCTACAAGAAACCTTCTTTGAGCTGTAATTGTATCATGAAGGAATTTTTCTCTTTCTTCCACAATGAACTGCTCTCTCTCTCCTTCTTGAAGCCTTAATGCTAGAAGTCTATCAACTTCCATTCTTGCTTTGATGTCATCAAAGTCTTGTATAAGAGCAACATTTGTAGCTTCCTCTTCAGCTAATCTTTTCCTTTCTTCTTCTGTTTCGCAATCCTCTTGCATCTTTCTTGCAATCTCCTCATCATGAGCAAGCATCTTAAACTTCTTTTCAGTTTCTTTGATGTCTTCTGATTCAGTGTCAGATTCATCCTCTTCAATCTTTTTCTTGCACTTGTCCTTCAGTTCAACTCCTTTCTCTTTTTCTCTTGAAACTGCTTTGGCTTGACTCATGTTGAGAAGAACTTGAGCAATAGTTTCATCATCTCCAAAAGTTGTAGGAGTAGGTGTTGGAGTTATTGGAGTAGCACTTCTTCCTTCAGTACCTTCATCTAGTCTATCGGTACTATCTTTTTCCTTGTCGGTACTATCTTTTTCCTTGTCGGTACTAACTTTTTCCTTGTCGGTACTAACTTTTTTCTTGTCAGTACCTAGTGCATCATCAATACTAACTTCCTTTTCTTCCCTTTCTTTCTCTTCATGCACCACAAATCTTGACCTCCCCATATCTTGAGCATTCTCAGTATCTATATAATCCAACGTATCATCAGCAAGCTCATCAAACAATGGATCTTTATGGACTGAAGGTTCAGCTTTGGCAGGTTTCCTCCCCTGTTTGGATACAGACTCCTTTTGCATCCACTATTTCTTCAAGGACTTTTTTCCCGCTAATCTTTGCTTCAAGGAGACACTCTTTATCCAAGCTCTATGGTGTATGATAACAGGTTTGGCTTTCTTCTTAAGCTTCTTGATATGTGCCTTTAAGTGTTTAATTTCCTTGGATTGATCTGTACCCTGTGTACATAAGGAGATACAAAGATCATACACACTTTGGAGTGTCATGTCGCCCTCATTCCTTGAAAGGGATTTATCACTGGATGACTGACCTCCATGATTCCCACCAGAAATCTCTAGAATGGAATCAGGAATATGAGTAGTAGGTGAAGATCTAGGTGATGAGTCAGACTGAGGCTCAACCTGAACTTCACTTGGGTGAGAAGGAGAGGGTGTAAGGTGTGGTTCAGATGGTCTTTCTGATTGTTCACCCTCATCCTCTGTTGGTTGAACCAACATGTTAGAAAACAGAGGTGTGGCTTTCCCTGAAAGATGTTTACCCTTTTTAACCATAAAGGAGAAAACTTTACTTGTTAAAGCATTAACAGGAAAATGGTCTAAAGGCACGAGCACACTCTTTAGCTGTGTATCCAAAAAGACTAAAATAAAACGTGGATACATAACAAACTTTTTCTTTGCATCTAAGTGTCTAAGCATACCATTAAAAATTAATTTTGAAAAATTATATTTCTGATTAGAGGTTAAGCAAATTACTGCAGTGGCAATATTAGTGGGAATTTGATCCCAAGAGGTGCTTTTTGAACTAATACAATGATTCATTGTATGAAAAAAAATCTCCATTAGGGTGAAAACAAAGCTTTGTTAAATGTTAAAACAGTTAAATCCCCTTCATAACCCATGAGTTGAATAACATCAAATATAGCCTGATTTGGTAGAGAATCTATCCCATTGGCATCATAAAAAAGAAGATCACTTCTTATTGATGCGTCAGAGATAGACACAGGCTTGCCAGCTACTTTGGCAGTAATATACCTAACATTGTTGATTATTTTGGATTTAGCAGACATCCAAAACTGTTCAACAAATGTAGTAGAGACTACTGGACTTACAGTGAGAGCATTGTGAAAGGAGCTTCACGCAAGAAAGTCAATAATCTCATGAAATTCTGTATTCCCATCAGTCTTTTGCAAATAAAAGACCATGTTGTGTTTATGGCACGATTCAAGAACGTCCATGATTAGATATCGTCGGTGAGTGAGGGATTAGGGTTTGAGTGAGAGATTAGAAATCATCGATGAAGGAAAGTAAGTGATAGAGATTACGTGAGTGAACTGTGCACTTGCGATGGGTTTATATAGGTTAAACAAACCTAAGATCAAAGAAACCGTTTTAATTTACACTTTAGACCCTTGGTGGTATTTTCTTCAACATCTCTATAGCGATACTATCTTTGCCCAACGGTACTAAATTTTCACTGTCGGTACTAACTATTGTCAAACAAAGAATGAACAATTTCCCCAGAATAAAGTTTAATAAATGAGAGGAGCTCGCGAGAGAGCTTATGCGATAGACGGCGGATTATGGTACTCAGTCGTTAGTTCGATGAATCACCTCCATTAGCTCAAGTGTGTAACAAGTCTGTTAGTTCCACGAACAGTTCATGATTGCGAGGATTGGCAACGGCAAAAGTAATAACTTAAGAATGAGATAAGGTAGTTCCAAGCGAGGCCTTAAGATTCTGCTGAATAGTAAGACACGATTGTGTTTCTAGACCTTTATAACGAATTCCGGTGATTATCGAGTTCATGTTCTTACTCGTCTCACATTGGATACCATTAAGCCCACTCATTTATAATTTATCATTTGCATAAAGAAGCGTCCAAATTTATGTAAATGATAAATTTATAAACTTATGGTTCGGAGATTTATAATTTATTTATTTAAATGAATAGGCCGTCCCACTTCCTTTTAATAAACAGATTATAAATCCATCCTACTTTAATAATTTTCCCGATGCAATAACCGTACCCAACATAACTTTCAAGTGATGGATGACATGACGATGCATGTCTCTAATGAGTATGGGACGGAGTGGGTTCCAAACTCGTCTTCGAGACAGGGATAAAACTACCCAAAAATATCGACCTAGAGTTTCAAGATAGGTAAATGTGTACACTGGTATTAAAAGTAAACCATGTTAAAAGTCTCGATGAAACCAGTCAACAAAGCAATTTATCATATATAACCTCTATTACAAGTCCCGCCCATACATAGACTTGTAATACTTAGATTTATACTTAAATCCCATTAAACAAACTATACAGGCTTTGTTAACATAGCAATTATCATATCAATCCTCATATTACAAGTCCCGCCCATACAAGACTGGTAATACTTAGATTCATATATAATTCCATGTAAACAAAAATTTATGACGGTCTCCACGTAATACAATATAGTATAAAACTATGAAGAAAAATAATATCTTTAGAGACCATTGTTTAACTTACAATGTCTGAGAACGAAGTGAGACCATTGCGCAACCCACAATGTCTGGGAAGTAAGATGAGACCATTGTATAACTCACAATGTCTGAGGTATAATTGAGACCATTGTGCAACTCACAATGTCTTAAGAAATGCTCTGGTATTTATATAAATAACTCTTATATAAATAAACATACGATATACGCGAAAGGAATGCAAGCATATATATATTATATATATGTATGTCACGTAAGCACTTAATGCAGCACGTAATGTAAGCACATAAGCAAGTAGCGTGTATGCACTTTGAAAATGTTTGATGTGATGCAATGTTTGTGAAAACGGTTATAGTCTAGGGTAAAATATGCAACATAGTTCTCTATAACCAGTGCTCTGATACCAATCTGTAACACCCCCAAAATCACAACAACGCAGCGGAATACCACTTGGGGTGCTACTTCATAATACACAGCGCTAGATACATGAGAACGACCTCTAAATGTGTCGTTTGTAAAACAATCTCGTTGATTTTCTTGATATCAAAAGTAATAGTGCGTAGTCCCATGAATTGGCAGTCGACAGGATGAAAGGAGCAGTGAGCGGAGCGGACGGACGAGGGGGGGTGGGGGGGGTGGACGTGAGTGATTGAGAGAGTCTCGTCGTACTATATTTATTCGGCTGATGTGGTGAAGTGCACGCGACAAATTGGCGCCACACGTCTACAGAATAGAGCTTTGTACATAGTATCGACGTCGAAAATTAACGGCAAAACAGTCAGACATCCAAGCATCTAATTCACGCGAGAAAAACATCTTAAAAACCTCTACATAAAGTTGGTGAGTTCATAGGTAAGTTTATATATAATAATAAACCAAAGGTTCCAAGTATATATGACCATTTAATTCCCTTAAATGTCCTTTGCAAAAATATAAGTATGATTCAAAATCAACATTTCCAAAACATGCAGACCATTAAATCTCCAAAATCGCCAAAACGTATAACATAGGACCACAAGATTTTTCCCGTGATAAAGCAAACTGCAACTATCACCAACATATAAACTTCCCGTGATGAAACAACAAATGCAAACATCACGAAACCCTGATTACGTTTCCTAAGCTCATGACACTGAAGCTCGACAATCTTTCTTGCAATAATATATATTGCAATTTCTGCCCCGATTAGATGTCTAAACCCGAAACATCCATGGGGGGGGGGGGGGGGGGGGGGGGGGGGGGGGGGGGGGGGTTATATAAAAATAAATTCGACATGCTATAACGTTCGTTCCCGGTGATAGCTAGTCACCCGAACGGGGAGGTCGTTTCCCAAATAGATCTATTCATAACATTCGCGCTCACATAATGTAATTCACAACTACATCTATGCAATTGACAGTTCATGATAAAGGGGCTCAACTTGGGTTATCGCTACTTAGGCAACACGTAATCATAATATAAAATTGATCCACTTGTGTCCATTTATAAAACGATGCATGTTTTCACCCCAAATATATATACAACATTTATCCAAAACGAGTAAAAGTGAGGCTATGAAACTCATAATATCCTTTAAAAACAATCACATTGTTATAAGATAACCCAGTAAGTAAAGAGTTTGTAGACAAGCATGTATTCCCCCTTGCGGGTTTATAAACATTCAAAAGATTGAAAAGCGAGGTTGGTATGTGTTTAATTACACATACCTTTTACCTTTAAAAACAAGCTAAAATAACCAAAAACGGACTTAAAATGCCAAATATATGCTTGTTTTGCTAATTGTGTTGTGCAGGAACGGATATCTAAGAAAAGGACAAAAAACAAAGCCAAAAACGACAAAACTAGGCACGGAATAGGAAAGTGTGTAAAGACAAAGACAAAGTCCAAGCCCAAGTGTAGAAAAGTCAACCAAAGTCAACCCAAGTCAACCCCAAAGCCAAAAGTCAAGAAAAGTAAGTTTAGGGACTAAACTTGCTAAGTCCCTGATCTTATTTTAAAAGAAGAAAAGAAAAAAGAAAGAGAAGGGGTGAAACTGCCAATTTGTGGAAGTTATACCCCAAGGGCCAAAACTGCCAAGGTCCAATTCCTATAACTAACAAGGACCTTGGGTGCAACTCGTTATATAACCCTTGGGGGGTTAAACTGCCAAGTCCCCAAACTTGCATTAACCAAGGACGAAAATTGCAAACACCCATATATCCTTGGAGGACTAACCTTGCCACTTCCCTAAACTTTTACCTGTCACCCCCAACCTTTATAAACCCTTTTCCCGCCCTTTTCAAACCCCAACCAATCACGGGTCCTCCTCATCCCTTTTACCCTGTAACCCCAATTCCACCATGGATAAACCTTTCCCTCCCCCTCCACTACCACTTCTACCAAGACAAATTGCCAACTTGGCAAATTCACAACTTTCGAGCATGATGAAGGGTGGGGATGATGATCCGAACAAGCACAAAAGCAATCCAAAGGCTAGGAACTGTTTGTGTTGTCTACACTCTCACAACAAGCACAAGAAGCATGTTTTGTGTCTTCAAAGTAACACACCCAAGTAAAATCAAGAAGCAAGACCCTAGTCGTTTTTACTATAAAAGCATTGTAAAGCCCTTGAGGCTGGAGTAGTTTTTTTTTTGTAGTTTTAAATAGTTTTTAGTGTTTTAAGTTTAAAGTTTTCAGTTTAAAAGTTTTCATGTACTTGTACTTCAATTTTAATGAAAATTCAGTTAAGCTTTTTATTGTGTTCTAAGCTTCAATCATCTCTAAATCTTTAAGCTCTCAAGTATAAGCCAATTTATAACTTGTTTTTAACAAAACTTTAAAGAAAAATTCAAAAAAGAAAGAGTAAAAGCTACTGTATGTGTGATCAAGAATGGAGGAATAAGCTAATTTGGAAGGCTTATTGGGTTTATGCTTAGTTTAAGCTTATTTATAAGCTTTGGGTAGGAATTTAGAGCTTATTAGGTTCCAAGAACCCTGTTTTGAGCAAGGGTTAAAGGTACAATTCCTTTTAAATTTTGCTTATTACTGTAGCATAGCTTATTTTCTAGCTTATTACTGTTTAGTTGTGCTATTTAAGTGTCTATTAATGTCTAAATATGCCTTCTAGAACGCACCCTTGTGGTGCCAAAAATCAAACCATCGCCCCGTTGGGCTGTTGACCGCGAAACAAACACCCTTGTGGGCTTATTTTATAAACCGAACCAACGCACCCTACCTGGTGGTTTGACCCGACACCCCACGCACCTTTGTGGGTCGTGGTGGCTGCCGAAAAAACACGCCTTGGAGGCCAAACGCACCTAAGTTTATGATAACATTAAAACCAAATGCCCCTCCCCCGATGTGGTTTTTATAAAACTAAAACAGACGCACCCTACCTGGTGGATTCACCACCGAAACACACCCTTTACGGGTTTGCTTAATAAAATCGAACGAACCCTGCTCGAGGAAAAACACAACCCACCAGCTCCCTTTTGTGATTAACCCAACCCGGAAGCACCCTATTGTTGGTGATCCAAAAACCCAAACGCTTTCCCCTTGCTTGGTCATAAATACGAACCAAACGCACCTGCTGGTGCTATTAATAAACCCGACACACCCTGTTCGGGTTAAGAACCAAACCGGACGCACCCTTGGGTGGTGGTCGCGGTGGTTGGTGGCGTGTACGATGATGGCGATGATGGTGGTGGCTGCGGTGTGGAGAGCAGCGGGCGGGTGAGGGGCGGTGGTCGGTTATGTTTAGAGAGCGTGGCGGCGAAGTGTTATAGGGGATCAGAGTAGATCCGTTGTTGAGGAGCATCTTTGGTGTGGCCGAAAAAACTCCGGAAAAGTTTTCGGCGGGCCGAGCGATGGCCGGCGGGTTGTCGTGTGTGGCCGGCGGTTTGGCCCGAAAGATATGGGGAGCAGATGAGAAATTATATATGTATGTGTGTGTTTATCAAGTGATGGATATGAAAGTTATGTTAAAACTTTTATTTTTATATAAAAAGTTTAATAAAAAAATGTGACAAGTGTTATAAACCTGAGGGTGAAATTTTGTAAATTTTTCATAGGGACCAAATATGTAACTTTCGATTATTATTTTGTAAAATAGTCGTTCGGGGCTCGTTTGAGCGACTTATCGGATGATTCAAGTCACGAAACTTGCGCCATTGTTTTCCAAATCATTTTTCTGATAAAAATGAGTATTTATTTGATAATATTCATAAACTCTTTTTTATAAACATTTATAAAAATGATTCGTTATTTATTTGGTGTGAAATACGGTTACGTCTCGTTCAAAAGTAAAAATAAAAATAAATTTTTAACCCGTATATTTGTGTTATCAACAAACGTTACTAAATAAAATGATGACTAATTTATTAAATATTTTCATTTAATAAAAAATATAAATTAAGTATAATTTAATTATTTTTCTCGTTTCTAAATCTTGCGAGGGCATTTCAGTCACCTTCTGACTGTTTTCGGGTCTCCCTGTCAAAACTAAAAAGTTGTCAGGATTGTCTCGTTTTACATACAATATGCTTTATAGGTCGGAATAATGAAAAGTGATTTAGTTGCTGTTTTTGGGACAATTCAAACTTAGGGTTACTTATATTCCTTTAAATTCAGAAAATTCTAGGATAGATACAGTAATCCTACCCCTCTAAGGATATCTCGTCCCGGAGGATTAAATTTGTGTTATTCCGATTGTGTGACCCATGGAAAGACTTAAGGTTTAATAACTCGTTCTAAAAAGACGCTGATAACTTTATTCAGCAAATATTAGGTGTTTCTACACTTCTTAATTCTACAAAAAATTTTGTAGGTTTGTCCAAGGATATTTAATCCATCAAATGGGTATCTCAAAATATATCATTACAGATCTTATGACTGGTATAACCGCGTTATAGGGAAAGTCTCATTATAGTGAAAACCTCAAGAAGAAGGTGTAGTCGCGTGAGTATGTTTGTAAAAGTTTCTAAATGTCCGAGGATGGAGTCTCGTTTCTACTATCTGTAAGGTTCGATAATTCACATCAACGTGGCTTATGGATGTAAGTACTCAACTTACTTGGCAGTACTTAATTAGTATCATGACTTAAATTGGTGTACTATTTGTCTGCAATGAGTAATTCAACTGAATACTATATCGACATATGCTTATCTTGTTTAAGGTGGGTTTCGTCACTTAGTTGATAAAGTTTGTACAATCTGGGACCACTCCAGGACCCAACAACAGCAACCATAACGACAATAACTATGACAAATGGTGATGGGATGCAGAGGGTGGGGACCCTCCGAGAAACAATATCCCCAGAATAAAGCTCAATAAATGAGAGGAGCTCGCGGAAGAGCTTATGCGATAGACGGCGGATTATGGTACTCAGTCGTTAGTTCGATGAATCAGCTCCATTAGCTCAAGTGTGCACAAGTCGGTTAGCTTCACCAACAGTTCATGATTGCAAGGATTTGCAATCGTAAAAGTAATGACTTAAGAATGAGATAAGGTAGCTCAAGCGAGGCCTTAAGATTTCTGCGGAGTGGCAAGGCACTATTGTGCTTCTCAACCTTTTTTAACGGATTCTGGTGATTATCGAGTTCAGGTTCATACTCGTCTCATATCGGATACCATTAAGCCCACTCATTTATAATTTATTATTTGCATAAAGAAGTGTCCCAATTTATGTAAATATTAAATTAATAAACTTATGGTTCGGTGATTTTTTTTGGATTATAATTTATTTATTAACTGAAGAGGCGTCCCAATCCTTTCAAATAAATAAATTATAAATCATCCTACTTAATAATTCCCGATGCAATACGCGTACTCACATAACCTTCAAGGTGATGGATGACATTACGATGCATGTTCTCTAATGAGTATGGGACGAGTGTTCCAAACTCGTCTTCGGAGACGGGGAGTAAAACTATCAGGGAAATCACATAGTTTTCAAGATCGTTAATGAATACTCGGTTAGAGTAACTAAGGTAAAAGTCTCGATGAACCAGTTAACATAGCAATTCTCATATAAATCCTCCTATTACATGTCGCCCGCCCATTAAAAGACTTGTTTAATTCTTAGATTTTGTACTTAATCCCAAGTAATCGAACAGTAGGGCTTTGTTAACATAGCAATGTATCATACAAATACTTCATATTACAAGTCCCGCCCATACAAGACTTGTAATACTTAGATTCATACATAATTCCATGTAAACAAAAATTATGACGGTCTCCGCGTAATACAATATAATATAAAGCTATGAAGAAAAATAATGTCCTTAGAGACCATTGTTTAACTTACAATGTCTGAGAACGAAATGAAACCATTGTGCAACTCACAATGCCTAAGAAGTAAAATGAGACCATTGTATAACTCATAATGTCTGAGGTATAATTGAGACCATTGTGCAACTCACAATGTCTAAGAAGTAAAATGAGACCATTGTATAACTCACAATGTCTGAGGTATAATTGAGACCATTGTGCAACTCACACTGTCATAGCAAAAGCTCTTGGTTAATTTTATATAAATTAAATACTTATATAAATAATCATTTGCGTTATACGTTAAAGATGTAAGCATAATATATTACATATATGTATGGTCAGTAAAGCACTTAATGCAGCACGTAATGTACTGCAACATATGAAAGTAGCGTGTATGCACTTTGAACAATGTTTGATGTTATGCAATGTTTGTGAAAACTGTTATAGCTAGGGCTTTAATATGCAACTTGTTCTCTATTAACCAGCGTGCTATGATACAATCTGTAACACCCCTAATTTTTTAACAACGCTAGCGGAATACCTACTCGGGGGTGCTGCTATTCATAATATAAGCGCTAGTTACTGAGATCTGACCTCTAATTGTCGTTATGTGAAACAATCTCGTTTTGATTTCTAAAATTGACAATAAAATAGTTGTCTCCCATAATTGCTTCACAATGAAAATGTTGAAAGAACACATCGAGATTTGATTCATTTGTAGAAATCCAAGTATGAAATCTTGTCAATTAGACTCCAATTGCAAACATCAGATTAATCCAAGCATCTTTCACATAGAAAAACATGCTTAAAAAACGTTTCAAACATAAAGTGGTGAGTTCATAGGTTAGTTTTGATATGAATGATAAACAAAGGTTTTCCAACGTTATTATATGACATTTTAATTCCTTAAATGTTCCTTTCAAAATATACATGTATGATTTTTTTAAATATCGACAGGTTGCAAACATGCCAGACCATGTAACTCTCCAAATTGCGCCGAAAACGAATATATTAGGACCACAAGATTTTCCCCGTGATTAACGAAACCGCAACTATCACAAACTTTAAACTTCCGTGATGAAACAAACAAATGCAAACATACACGAAGACCCTGATTACGTTTCCTAAGTCATGGACACTGAAGCTGCAATCTTTTCTTGCAATAATATATATTGCAATTTCTGCCCCGATTAGATGTCTAACCCGAAACATCCCCAAATTCGACATGCTATAACGTTCGTTCCTGGTGATAGCTAGTCACCCGAACGAGGAGGTCGTTTCTCAAATAGATCTATCTATAACATTCGCGCTCACATAATGTAATTCAAAACTACATCTATGCAATTGACAGTTCATGATAAAGGGGCTCAACTTGGGTTATCGCTACTTAGGCAACACGTAATCATAATATAAAATTGATCCACTTGTGTCCATTTATAAAAATAATGCATGTTTTCACTCCAAAAATATATAAAACATTTATCCATAACGAGTAAAAGTAGAGGGCTTGGAAACTCATAATATCCTTAAAAAATCAATTCACATTGTTTATAAGATGAACCAGTATGTAAAGAGGTTTGTAGACATGAATGTATTCCCCCTCGCGGGTTTTATAAACATTCAAAAAGATTGAAAAAACGAGGTTATGACTCACATGATGGATGTAGAAACGATTTGGCAGATAGGCAGTCTTAATATGCACAATACGAACGGAACGAGAAGCGGCTCGGATCGAGAAGTTAGCAAGTTGCAACTAATCTTAACGGCTAAGATCCACTAGCCTAGGGGATTATATACTTTGGGTTTCGATGAATGGTTACATCAATCGATACACGTTGATGGAAGATTTAGTTTAAACGTTTGTTATGTTTGGTGGTTGGTTAAATAAATAAATTGAAAATATACGCAAAGTGTGTAATATATATTCTTTATATATTACTTATGAAAAATAACCCTTATATAATTCCTACCGTGTAATATATATTCTTTATATATTACTTATGAAAAATAACCCTTATATAATTCCTACCGTGAATTATATAACAAAGACAATCAATCCAAAGATTAATGAAAAGTATAATTATACCTTTGCATGGTATTACTATAATAAGTGTGAATAATTAATTAAACCAATTAGTTTGACAACCATTTAATTAATGAAAAGGCTTTGTACAAAGGTTGACACATGTCTTAACGTTATGAATTAATCAAACTATGTTTGTAACAGTTTATAATTATTATAAAATATAAATAATATTTTATAAAATATATTTCGTTTCTTCGACGGGTTGCGTCTAAAACAGTTCGTCTCATTGTAAAAGTATAGTTTTCGTTCGTTTTAATTTTCATTTGTCAGGTTATCTTTACAGTTAAATTTTAGTATATCTTAAAATATAACTGCTAGTTCTTTATCTGGTTGTATAGAATTAATGGCCAGTGTAGTTTCAGTGAATGAAATAAATATATAAAATTTACTATTTATCTTCGGTCTCATGACTTTACGTTTTATAACAACAATGTTTTCCTTTTTCGCAAAACTCAAAAACATTTTTCTCTTATTCAATATTTCTTGCAATTTATTCGGTGTTTTCCATTTTTCCAAACTCCGCTTGTTTCCAGATATTTATATCATATATATTCACGTTATTATATCTAAACTCACAAACTAATAAATATCGTATTTATTTAACTATTTAGCCACCATCATATATATCCGGTTTTAATAACTTTAAAACCTTATGTTGTATTTTGTGTTCCTATCCAAACCAAACATACCCCTTGCTGTGCCCGCTGTCCCAAACACCCCTTTTAGGTGAAACTGCCCAACCAAACACCCCTTACATGCTTAACCAAACACCCCCTTACAGTTCTGCTTTTCCCAAACACCCTATTGGTCATATTTACACAGCCAAGAACCAGCTAATGGTGGGCTGTTAAGCCAAACAGCACCCTTGTGCGTGGGTTTCATCAAACAAACGACCTCTTTGATGAAATACTAAGCCGAAAACGCAGCCCCTTGCTGCGGGTAATGTAAAGACCAAACGCACCCTTGTTGGGCTCTGCCACCACCAAACGCACCTAACCGGGTGGCTGACACTAGTACCGAACGAACCGCTTTGTCGTGCTATAAATCAAACCATCGCCTCCATTGGGCTGTGATCCGCGAAACAAACACCCTTGTGGCTTATTTTATAAACCGAACCAACGCACCCTACCTGGTGGTTTGACCCGACACCCCACGCACCCTTGTGGGTCGTGGTGGCTGCCGAAACAAACACGCCCTTGGCGTGCCAAACGCACCCTAAATTTATGATAACAATAACCAAATCGCCCACTCCCGGTGTGTTATTTATAACGGAAACCAGCGACACCCTACTCTGGTGGTTTCACCACCGAAAACAACACCCTTTTGGGTTGCTCTATTAAAATCGAACGCACCCTGCTCGAGGAAAACACAACCCACCCACTCCCTTTTGTGCTTAAACCAACCCGGACGCACCCTATTGTTGGTGATGCAAAACCAAACGCTGCCCTTGTTGGTTATAAATACAAACCAAACGCACCTGCTGGTGCTATTAATAAACCCGACACACCCTGTTCGGGTTAAGAACCAAACCGGACGCACCCTTGGGTGGTGGTCGCGGTGGTTGGTGGCGTGTACGATGATGGCGATGATGGTGGTGGCTGCGGTGTGGAGAGGCAGCGGCGGTGAGGGGGTGGTGGGTTTAGGCGCGTGGCGGCGCGTGTTATAGGGGATCGAGTAGATCCGTTGATGAGGAGCATCTTTGGTGTTGGCCGGAAACTCACGGAATAAGTTTTCCGGCGGCCGGCGACGATGGCGGACGTGGTCGAGATGGTGGGCGGCGTTGCCGGAGATATGGGAGGAGAAGATGAGATTATATAGTATGTCGTGTGTTTCATAGAGATCGGAAATGAATAGTTATTAAACTTTTATATATTTATTATAACAAAGTTAAAAAAAATTGATGACAATTAAACTAGTAGTTATTATAAAACATGAGGGTGAAATTTTGTAAATTTTTCACAGGGACCAAATATGTAACTTTCGATTATTATTTTGTAAAATAGTCGTTCGGGGTCGTTATTCGAAGGACTTATCGGATGATTCAGTCACGAAACCTTGCCACATTGTTTTCCAAATCATTTTTTTGATAAAAATGAGTATTTATTTGATAATATTTCATAAATATTTTTATAACATTTATAAAAATGTTCGTTATTTATTTGGTGAACCGGTTACGTCTCGTTCAAAAGTAAAAATAGAAATAAATTTTTAACCCGTATATTTGCGTTATCAACAAACGTTACTGAATAAAATGATGACTAATTTATTAAATATTTCATTTAATAAAAAGTGTAAATTAATTATAATTATATTATTTTTCTCGTTTCTAATATACTTATGCCGAGGGCATTTCAGTCACCTTCTGACTGTTTAGGGTCTTCGCTGTCAAAACTAAAAGTTGATCAAGGAATGTCGTTTTACATCAAATTGCTTTAGAGTCCGAATAATGAAAACGTGATTTAGTTGCTCGTTTTTGATAATTCAACCTAGGAATAACTTATATCTCCTTTAAAATTCCGAAAATTCTCGGATGTTACATTAGTGCATTTCGTAATACATTTTGTGATATTGTATTTGTTACTTTATTACAGGAAAATCTTGCTATCCACTTCATTAACTTTATAAACCTATAAATTCACCAACATTATTGTTGACAGTTTAAACATGTTTTCTCAGGTCAATAAAGTACAAGTCACGGATACATTGGTGGTTGTCATTTCGAAGTCACCACTATCATAAAGTTTTGCATGCATTACATTTTTGAATTTTCTTATGTTGAGAAATCTTTTTTTACAGATAAAAAAGTTAAGCCCATGAGCTTTTTGTATCGAACCATTTATGAAATCTAATGTATCAGTTTTAAACGACCCTTATAATGGTCGTTCTCATATCTTGTGCTATTGATCTATGAAGTAATACCCCCGAAACATCATATTCCGCTGTGGCCCATTTTGGGGGTGTTACAGATTGGTATCAGAGCCAAGGTTATAGAGAACCAGGTCAAACGTTTTTACTTGGTCTATAACCGTTTTCAAGCATTGTGTCATTTTAAAAGTTTTTAAAGGGACATACATACATTACTTATTTGCATTTAGTATACATGCTTACATGACATACACCATTTTAGCATTAGTCGATTTGCTAAGTGCTTGCATAGGTTATATACGTGTTAGTATTTCGTTACGTATATTACCGATGGTCTTATATAATATACTTATACAAGTTTATATTATGGTTACAGATTTGACATGTCTTCAGACAACGCATCGTCCACTGTTACCTATACGTCCGTATCTTCCGATTCAAACGGACCATCATCATGGGGTATCCCACTCGAGAATGCCTACGAAATTCCGGATATGGACCCATACGAGGAGGTCGCCCAATAAGGGCAGGCACACCCACTGTCACCTGCTTATGTACCTGATCCCATGGAGTTGGATGAGCATGTACCACTATATGCTCCAGAGCTAGAGTACCCTGAGCATCACGTACTATCTGATGATGACAGCCAAGCCGAGGATCAGCCATATGCTGAAGATGCTTCACCGAATGCTGAGTCACCTAGATACATAGCTGACTCGGATCCGATAGAGGATGACACTAATACAGATTCTATTGATTATCCTGACGAGCCAGGGACTGACGATGAGGATGAGGATCCTGAAGAGGATCCCAGCAAGGAGCATGATCCTAAGGATGAGGGTGCTAAGCAGGATGAGTCCTTTAGATTTCTTGACGAGGACTGAGCCGTCTTCCCGTTCGAAAGAAACGTGTACTGCTGTTACTCCACACCACCTAGGTCACCTTCAGACTAGGCTCATTTTTCTCAGACACGTCTCGTTTAGGGCACGAAAACGAGAAGACTGTTAGATTGAGTTACCATGCCAGCCATCCATGGAGGCATGCATCGCTGACCATGCTGCCACACCTATACCCCCCCCCCACCAACCCTACCTATGATCAGGCACCATTGGGTCATAGGGCAGCCATGATCCGTATGAGAGGTGACATCCCCGAGGAGGACATGCCACCTCGGAGTAGATTTGTACTTACTGCTCCCCCACCTGGGTGTGATGTAGCAGAGAGTTTTGCTGCTGCTGCTAGAGCACCTAGAGGTCAGTATGATTTTGTTGATATTGTTGAGGCCGGACAGGGTTTGATTCGTAGTCCTGGTCATGATACCCGGACTATTGCTAGAGCTGCTGACATAGCAGAGGATGTTGGTTATGTTAGAGATTTACAGACTTCTGAGTACAGGATGATGACTTCCATTAAGGAAGTCAATTTGAGGGTCAGCTACCAGGCGCAGGTTCGCAAACAAGAGAGTGAGATTTTCTATACTCAGCTTCATGATGCTCGGACTGATCGCAGAGACATTAGGCTCAAGATTGATGTAGTGAGAGGTCAGAGGACTGCTTACGAGACAGAGTTTCATGAGGTACGCCATGCTTACCTTAGTTCTGAGGCTCAGAACAGGGTATTATTGGCGCGACTTGAGACAATGGAGACTCACATGAGTCGTATGAAGTGGCAGCGCCGGAGAGCTGAGGATGATGCAGTCAGACAGATCATGCGTACCAGTGCAGAGGCTCAGAAGCTCGGAGTTTGATACGGTGGAGGACACCGGTAGTAGCTGTTAGTTGTACTTTTCATTCCTAGTTATCATGTATAGTCTATTAAGCTTTATGGGTTTAACTCCAGCTTAATAGACTTCTAGGACGTTATTTTCATTTTTCTGTATAAGATCATTGTGTCATTTTGTATCAAACAAAATCATGTATGATTCGACATTATATTATGAAACGTTGATGTATGATGTTATGGTTGATCTCATTTTATTCATTTTCCATGGCGTTGTGGTGTAATTATTATTATCATATCTATTTGTATCAACATTGTGATTTTATCTCACGTACATTATATTCTTGTGATTATTAGAATCATGCCTGTAAACAAGGACAAGGCAACAAAACGACGCTATGACTCAGAATCCATTCAAGCTTCAATGATCGATCGGGCTATCAAAGAAACTCCTACCCTACACGCAGGATGTTGCAAGCCACCAACTCGTGGAGGGAGGTTATCAGACAACCTGTACAACCTTGCACGTGTCTGTTCCTACCCCGACTTCATGAAATGCCAACCCTTGAATTTCAAAGGAATGAAGGCATTGTGGGCTTGTCTCAATGGATCGAAAAGATGGAATCAGTATTCAACATTAGCGGTTGTGCCATTGAAAATTAAGTAAAGTTTGCTACCTGCACTCTGCTAGGTGTTGCACTAACCTGGTGGAATGGTCATATGAGAACCTTAGGTCATGATGCTGCTTACGCTATGACTTGGGGGACTTTCAAAAAGAAATTAACGGACAAATATTGTCCAAATGGTGAAATCAAGAAACTTGAAATCGAACTGTGGAATCTTAAGGTCAGGGGAAACGATGTTGCAAAACTTACACTCAGGTTTCCAAGGGAATTAGCTTGATTTGTGCTACCAAATTTCTTGCTGATGAAACCACGCAAGATTGACAAGTTTATAGGTGTGATTTCCCAAGAACATTCATGGAAATGTCATGTCTGACAAGACCTAAAGACTCTTGATTTTGCTATCGAGATGGCCATCGACTTGATGGATCAGAACTTCGAACACAATGCAGGAAAAGACAGAATAACAACAAAGACAAGCTGATGAAATTCGTCAAGAAAACCATCACAACACAACAACAAAAGAAGAAAATGTAGCTAGGGAATACTTTGCTTGGTCCTTGGGCCGGATAAGAAGGTTCTATACTGGGACCTACTCTTGTGCACCAAGTGTAACTACCATTACACTGGGCAATGTGCACCCAAGTGTGGAAAATGCAAGAGGTATGGCCATGCTACCACTGATTGTCAGGCCAATACCAACAACAACAATAACAACAACAACAACATGCTATGAATGTGGTAACACCAGGCATATGAGGAGAGATTATCCAAAACTAAAGAACCGTGGGAATGGCAACGGGAATGGCACAGCTCAAGGAAGAGCTTATGCTTTGGGAGGAAGAGATGCTAGCCCGGACTCTAACGTCATCACGGGTACGTTTCTTCTCAACCACCGTTATGCTACAATTTTGTTTGATACTGGTGCTGATAGGAGCTTTGTATCTAATACCTTTAGTGCCTTGATTGATACATTACCACGCCTAAGTAGAAATCCATTATGACGTTAGAAATTAGCCAATTGGGATAAATTTTATGGGAGTTTAACACCATAATTTAAGGTTGCACTCTAAACTTCATGAATCATCCGTTCAACATCGACCTGATGCCCATCCCACTCGGTAGTTTTGATGCCATTATTGGGATGGATTGGTTAACAAAGTATCATGAGGATACAGCATGCGACGAGAAGATTGTACGTGTTCCTTACGGTGGAGAAATGTTAATCTTTCAAGGAAACGGAAACAACCAAAGGAAAGAATCCTGACTGAATATCATTTCGTGCACTAAAGCACAAGAGTATCTGTCAAAGGGATGTGACGTCTTTTTGGCACACGTCACCACAAAGGAAGCCAAAGACAAGTCGGAGGAGAAGCGACTTGAGGACGTGCCAATTGTTAGAGACTTTCCTGAAGTCTTTCTTGAAGACTTGTCGGGTATACCACCAGCCCGACAAGTGGAATTCCAAATTGATTTGGTACCAGGTGCTGCACCTGTAGCACGAGCGCCTTATCGGTTGACACCATCAGAAATGAAAGAACTGGCGAAACAACTTCAAGAACTATCTGACAAAGGATTTATAAGGTACAAGTCTTCAATTGGGGCAGCCCAGGTCTCTGTTTCCCCGCTCCCTTCGCAAGAAGACGGATGTTCTGTAGTGCATGTTTACTCGGTGAGCTGAACAAGTAATGATAAAGAATCCGCTATTCCACTTCCTCAGCGACTCGATGACTTGTTCGATCAACTTCAAGGGTCGAGTGTCTACTCGAAAATCGATTTACGATCAGGTTACCATCAGTTGAGGGTTCGTGAAGAAGACATTCCCAAGACCGCGTTTAGGACGCGTTATGGGCATTATGAATTTCAAGTAATGCCTTTTGGTTTGACAAAACGCCTCCGGCTGGTGGTGTAATGGACCGCATGAACTGGGTGTGCAAAACCGTACTTGGATATGTTTATGATGTATTTATCGACGACAATTAATTATTCAAGAACAAGGAAGAGCATGAAGAGCATCTCAAGCTAATCTTGGAGTTGCTTAAGAAAGAGGAGTTATAAACGAAATTCTCCAAGTGTGAATTTTGGATTCCAAAAGTATAGTTTCTCGGACATGTGATTGATAGCAAAGGCATCCATGTCGATCCTGCAAAGATTGAGTCAATTAAAGATTGGTCATCTCCTAAGAATGCAACAGAGATCCGCCAATTTTTAGGACTCGCTGGTTATTACAGAAGATTCATTAAAGGCTTTTCTAAGATCGCTAAGTCAATGACTAAGCTGACTCAGAAGAATGTGAAGTTCGACTGGGGAGAAAAGGAAGAAGCTGCATTTCAGTTGCTCAAGAAGAAACTATGTAGCGCACCCATTCTGGCCCTACCTAAAGGATCAGAAAACTTTATTGTTTATTGTGCCACTTTGTATAAGGGTTTGGGTGCCATGCTTATGCAAAATGAGAAAGATATAGCTATGCTTCTCGGCAACATTGAGATACCACACGAGAAAAAACTACACAAACTCCTGATTTGAACTTGGTAGCTGTAAGTGATTTCGCTCTATAAGATATGGAGAAATTACTTATATGGAATCATAGGTGAACCGTATTTACCTGACACAAGGAGTTTACAACAATATCCTGGAATCAAAAAAGAGCTTGAAACATGAGACAACGGCGTTCGGTTGGAATTGTTAAGTTATTACGATTCGTGACATCGTTAATCATGGGGAAGGCAAACGTTGTTGCTGATGCTTTGAGCAGGAAAGAACGGTCTAAACCTTTAAGAGTTTGAGCCTTAGTCATGACTATTGGGTTGAATCTTCCTAAACAAATCCTAGAAGCTCAAACCATAGCATTAAAACCTGAAAACCCCACTGCTAAAGATGTTGGGGGCATTCTTCAACAAGACCTTACAAAGGAAAGATTAAAACCCCATGCGGACGGAACCTTATGTTTAAACAACAGGAGTTGGTTACCGTGTTATGGCGACTTACGGACTCTAGTTATGCACGAGTCCTATAAGTCAAAATATTCTATTCATCTGAGTTCAGACAAAGATGTACCAGATTTAAAGACAGTTGTATTGGGTGGACTAACATGAAGGCCCCCCCGAACATTGCCAGCTTTATGTTAGCAAGTGTTTAATTGTCAAAAGTCAAGGCAGGAGCATCAAAAAAACCTTATGGCTTACTAGTTCACCGGAGATTCCATACGGAAGTGGAGAATATCACCATGGATTCATCACTAAAACTCCCTAAGACGGCAATTGCGCGTTATACTCCATTTGGGTTGATTGTTGATGTCTTTACGAAATCTGCTCACTTCCTACCAATGAGGGAAAATGATCCCATGGAGAAGTTAATGAAGCTTTACATGAAGGAAGTAGTCACCCGACATGGTGTGCCTGTGTCTATTATCTCTGATCGTGATGGTAGATTTACCTCACTATTCTGGCAAGCACTCCATAAGGCTTTGGGAACCCGATTAGACATGAGTATGACTTATCATCCTGAAACTGTATCGGTCAAAGTGAAAGAACTATCCAAACTTTGGAAGACATGTTACGCGCTTGTGTGTTAGACTTTGGAAAGAATTGGGATAGATATTTACCGTTAGTAGAATTCTCTTACAACAACAGTTATCACACCAACATAAAGGCTGCACCATTCGAGGCTTTGTATGGATGAAAGTGTCGATCACCCGTATGTTGGGCAGAAGTTGGAGATGCTCAGCTTACCGGTCCTGCAATAATTCATGAAACCACCAAGAAGATCGTCCAAATCAAAAGTAGGATCCAAGCCGCTCGTGACCGACAAAGAGCTGCTATGCACATACATTAGGCTGTAAATGATTGGAGGATTCACACGTAAATATTTTTAATATCCTAGTAAAAATCATTATTATATATAAATAATTGTAAAAACAAAAGATCAATGATACCGAGAAGTAGTATAGAGCTTTCCCGGGTCGTTTATCCCCAACGAGGCTGGAATGGAAAATCGATACAGTCGAAGATTTGAGTTCGAATGAAGGAATTGATTTGGGAGATTGAAAAAGTCAAATTAGATAACAACGGACTAAAACGTTTAAGAAAAACCTAGAAATTACAAAATTAAACTAGAAAACGAGAGCCCGAATCCCGAACAAAAGGGGGAAAACCTAAAATCTTTAAAAATAACCCTACGGAAAATTTTTCACTTCTAAACTACTCTACGGGACAAATAACGAAGAATGAAAAAGACTAGACCGAAAACGGAGTTCGTTTGACCCAAAAACGAGTCAAGACAAAAAACCGCACCCGGACCGTGCTTTAAAAAGTAAAAAGTTGTAAAAATGACCCTACGAAAAATTTTATATTTTTCCTACAAACTAGATGATAAAAGAAAATTTTCTAAAAAAGCAAAATATTTTTTTGATAATTTTTGTATTTTTTATGAATTAAATAAACTTTTAACTAAATTAAATTATAAAAAATATTAAACGATCACTAAAAATTCTGAAAAATTTACAAAAAATACTTCACTTTATAACTGACCTACGAAAAATAAGAAAACACAAGGTTGCTTGAGAAATAAGCCCGAAATAAGCTCGAACAGCTTATAAGGCTTAAAAGCCAAAATGACTATAAGTACCACTGCCCTTGAGTCTATAACGAAAAAGACCCAAGGGCGCAGTGGTAAGTGGTGTGTGTTATAAAGGGGATGTATCGCTTGGTCCCGGGTTCGAGTCTTGCTCACCCGGACCAAGTGTCTTCCCCTTTTTTTTTTCGAAAACTCAAAGAAGCAAAGTTGTTAAGCTCGTGGGGCTTAACAACTTTGTCAACTAGAGCTTTTTGTGAAAAGCAGTGGATAAGCTTAAAAATAAGCTTAAAGTTGAGGTTGTACAAAACCAACCGACGACATGGACTTATTTTTTTTTGCTTATTAAAAAAGTGATTTTTAGCCAAAACTTTTAAAACTACAAACTTATAAACCAGCATTAATTTTAAATAACTTTAATAAAAGCACTTTCAGCTTTTGACAAACAAAAGAATAAGCTAGAAAAATAAAGCCAAAAGTGACAAGCAGTTCTTCTAAAATGGCAAATTTCTTCTTAAGACTTGAACACATAAGCTAAAGAAGAAAATAAGGGGAAATAAGACACTAATTATCTAATCTTAACTCAAATGGTACTAGAAACACAATTGGAGCTTATGGGATAAGTCTCAATAAGCTAAAGTCAGAAATTAAAGAAATCCTTATGCCTAAGGTTAAACTGAAAACAGCCAGAGGTTTTTTTTTTTGGCAAGATTGGGCTTAAAAATAAGCAACCAAATGAGCTTATCAAGGGCTGAAACTTTGAAGACTTATACTAGGGCTTATAAGCTCTTAAAATAAGCCAAATACTTGGGCTTAAGTTGGCTTAAAGGCTGAGAACAATAAGCCTAAAGTTCCCCCTTTGCACCAGGGGAACTTTAAGGCAAAGCTCAAGGGCTTATTTGACAGCTTATTTTAAGCTGTCAAATAAGCTCTAAAATCACAAATAAGCTCAAACAGATTGAGTGCTATAGCCAAAGGGCTTGTGCACCAATTTTGAGCTTTTGAAAATTAATTTTACTTGCTTAATTTTGATTATGAAAAAGGTGTTTGGATTTCTTACAAACTGTGACAGAAATGTTTAAGTGAATTTGACCCACAAAGTCAAAAGGACAAAGAGCTTGTGACAGCCCTCTTTTAACACACAAATCACACACTTTTTTGATGTACAACTCAAACCACAAGTGCTTAATCAAATAAGCACTTGTGGGATTCTAAAATACCTTCACAGTTTCAAAAGGGGTCTTATACCCTTGAAAAACAATTTCCAACTAAAAATGTTTTGAAAAACACCTTTAAAGTAGCTTAAATCTTGTGTTTAAACTGACTAAGTGATCTTAACCCATGCCAAAACCCTTTTTGACCCGTTTTGGTCTTGTGCCAAACACCCCTTTATTTCAAAACTGTCAAACCAAAGTGGGATTAAAATCCATTTTTAAGCTAAAACTTAAAAAACCTTTTATCTACTCTTGCTAGTAATGACCTACTTAAACTATTTTAAGACTAAAAGTTCTAGCTTATTAAGACAAATAAGCTAGTTTCTCAGCTAGCTTATTACACTATTGTGACAATTTTGAGTTATAGACTAAGATTAAATAAATTTAACCTAATGAAGACTAAAAACAGCTAGATATTAAACCTAAACAAACATGTTTGAAAAGAATAAAAGCAAATAAGCTAGTGTCTAAAGCTAAAAATATAAGCTAAATGGAGATTAAGAATTGAGACCTTGGATTTTGTTGTCTCAGCACCAAGGCCACTCTTTCTGAGTGAGTGGCCTAGAAAACCTGTCCTAATGGCCCTTGCCTCTATTCCCTGAGCAATAAGCTCAATAAGCTCTTGGGAGCTTATTACTTCAAATGGCTTCCAAATTGCACTCAAGTGGACATTTATGAGCTTAATTCAAACTAAAACAATATGAAAGAGCTTATAACAACTTTTAAGCTAAATTAGAGCTTATTGGCAAGAATAAGCTCTAATGAGCTTATTGAGAGCTTATTGAGTAAAAACGACTTAAATTTTCATTAAAACTGAAAATTTCAATTGCATAAAAGACATTACCATAAAAACACTTTAAACTACAATAAAAACTGAATTAAAACTTAATAAAACTTGCTTAAACTTGGTATATTTGCCACAATGGCTTACAAGGCTATTTATAGCCGAAAATCTACACTAGGTCCTCTTTTTCTCTATCTTCTTGCTGTGCTTGTTTGTAGACACACAAACACAGGTGTGTTTGTTGTGTGAGAGAGTTCTTAGCCCTTAATCTTGGCCCTTCAATCTTTAAAATCAATCCTAGCCATCGAATTTGGTCTTGGGGGGTGTGGGATTGCCAAGTTGGCACATATGTTGCTGGGAAAGGTAGTGGAGGAGGGGGGAGATGTTTATCCATGGAGGGGATGAAGATTCATGGGGTAAAAACGGGTGCAAACACCCGTGAGTGTGTTTGAGAGGGAAAAAGAGGCGGGAAAAAACGTTGGGGCTGTTAACAGAGTGTGTGTTTCATCATTTGGCAAAAATAGCCCCTCAAGGTTATTTCCTTCATTACACCATTGGTCCTTGTGGTTAAATAACTTTTGGGGACTTGGCAAAACAAGTCCCCAAGAGTTATATAACTCTTTGCAAATTTCGTCCTTGTGGTGTACAAGTTAGGGGGGTTGGCAGTTTTGCCCCCCTACTTGTTACTTTGAGCAAATTGCAAAATTAACCCTTCTCTTTTCTTTTCCTCTTTTCTTCTTTTTTATATAAGTTTAGGGTTTGGCAATTTCAGCCCCTAAACTTATTTTTCTTGAACTTTGGCCCCGGGGTTGACTTGGGTTGACTTTGACTTTGACCAGTTGACTTTTCTGTTGACTTTTTGACTGGATTGACTTTCCGGCTTTGATTTGGCTTTGTCTTTCACAGTCTTTTCCATTCCGAGTCCAGTTTTGTTGTTTTGACTTTGTTTTTCGTTCTTTTCTTGGTTATCCGTTCCTGCACAATACAATTAGCAAAACAAGCATATATTTGGCATTTTAAGTCCGTTTTTGGTTATTTTAGCTTGTTTTTAAAGGTAAAAGGTATGTGTATTTAAGCACATACCATGTTCTAAGCTTCAATCATCTCTTTAAATCTTTAAGCTCTCAAGTATAAGCCATTCTATAACTTGTTTTTTAACAAAACTTTAAAGAAAAATTCAAAAAAGAAAGAGTAAAAGCTATTGTTTGTGTGATCAAGAATGGAGGAATAAGCTAATTTGGAAAGCTTATTGGGTTTATGCTTAGTTTAAGCTTATTTATAAGCTTTGGGTAGGAATTTAGAGCTTATTAGGTTCCAAGAACCCTGTTTTGAGCAAGGGTTAAAGGTACAAATCCTTTTAAATTTTGCTTATTACTGTAGCATAGCTTATTTTTTTTAGGGATTATTACTGTTTTTGGATTATTAGTGTTTTTTAATGTCCTAATATGCCTTTAGTCATTTTTTTCATGGTTTATGCAATTTTATTACAAATAACATGTAACTGTCTAAAGTGCTTATTTCTGTCCTAGCTTATTTTCTATTTTTAAGTGCTTATTTGTCTTGCTTTTTATCTTTTTATAGTCCTAAATTGCATAAGTAGTATTAGTGTTTTAAAAATTCCAGTTTAACTTAGTTTTTATAAGTTTTAAAATCACTTTTCAAAAATTAAGGGAGTGTTTGGGTCTCACTTTAAAAAGGGTTCAAAATGGTCTTTTGGTATGGGTTGTGGTAGTATGAGTTAGATGTAGCTTAAGTTTTAAGCTGGTTTTAAAGCTATTTTAAAAGTTTTTAAGTTTGAAAAAATTGTTTTCAAAGTTTTCTTAAGTACTTTTCAAGCTGTGGTTTTTAAAATAAGGCTACAATAGCATATTCATAGTCTTGTTATTTAGTTTCTTAGTGTCATAATGAGTCTTTTTTGTGTCCTATAAACAAGCTGTCAAACCACTTAGTGCATTTTGTACTTGTTAAGTCTAACCACCAGGTTTTGTAAGTGTCATTGTTTCAAAAATAGAATAAGTGTTTTTGTCTTTTTGGGTAGAGTAAGAATAAATTTTTGACTCGATCGGGCGTGTTGAGCCCTAGCTAGTTCTTTTAGGCCAAAGCTTTCACGAATTCTATTGCTTTGAATTCTTAAGTGAAGAACGAGAAATGATAGAGTTAAATATAAGTTTATGTGTCAAGCAAGATTCGTCTAAAAACTTATATGAATAACTTGTGTTCTTTTTCTCCCATAAGCTTCTAATCCGCCTAATCATACGTGTTCGATTTAATTCAGCTAAGTCAATCGATGTTTTCAGAAAAAGCTTCAAATTTGTGACTTGATTCTTTAAAAGCAAAAGTTTTGAAAAGATTTAATGCCAATAAAGCATACATTTGATTATATGGAGCAAGTAATAGATGTGTCGTGATATCCCACTCCGCTAACCACGAGGTGGGGGTTCAAACTAAGACATCTTTGCTTCTAGGGACTTGGTGTGTCGTGATATCTCACTTGGAAGAAAGGTCTAGGTGAGGGTTCAAACTAAGACACTAATCCTTAGCCATATTAGGAAGAAGGTGTTGATGTGATTTCCCACTACGCTAGCAACGGGGTGGGTTTTCAAACTAAGAACACCGGACGTTGGTTGTGATATCCTACTAGGGAGCGAGGCCTAGGTAGGTGTTCAAACTAAGCAACGCATTCCTAGCTTTAAGAACTTAAAAAAAAAAAAAAAAAAAAAAAAAAAAAAATAATAATAATAATAATAATAATAATAATAATTTTGAAGTTCTATAAAATCAAGTTGCAAAGTCTTAATAAATTGTTGCTTTGAGTCACGATTCATTTTGTGACTATGAGAATAAGTTGATCTATGGTTGAGTTAAATCGAGCACACACACGTAATCATTTATCCATGTCGGGAGTTCAAAAGTTCACAAGTCATAAGTATGAGGGCTTTACACCTAAACTTATATCGACAATGATCTCGTTTAATTGCTTGGCTTAAGACTAGTGAAAAATCGGGGACGATGAAATTTTCCGTAAGGACATCCGTAGATCACTCTATGGACGTTTCTCACTCTATGATCCCATTGTGAGTTAAATAAGAAAGACAAACCATTCAAAAAATGAAAAAAAAAAAAAAATTTAGAGTAGTCAATGTACATACAAAATAATGGTGTTAATCGGGATTTGTCGAAGCTATTGATTCTTTCCTTTAACAAACACTTTGCTACTTTTCAAAGTTATTAGTCGAGGGGGTAGAGTCTTTGTTTTCGGTTTAAATGCTTACTTCATAGCCATTGAACGTGAGGACCGGGCAATGTCGTTGTATGGGGGATTTTGGGATGTGGCTTAAAATACACATAACTTTCTCCCATTAATAATCGGTCTTAAATGACCAAAAAAAAGGACAGAAACTGCCACCATAATATGTTTGTTTTACTACTTGTGTTGTGAGAGGATAGGGATTTCACACCAAAAGGTAACCAGAAAACAAAGAAAAAATAACAAAATCACAGGCACGGACAAGGTACAAAGCCAAATCAGAGCCAAGACCAGGGAAAAGTCAAAGGTCAAAGTAACTCAACAAATATACTAGTCAAAAACGGTGAGCGTTTTTGAAGATAGCTATTGGAAGAATTCTCAACCACATTGATGGGACCAGGGAAAGCCAATAGTATTTATTGAATGACTGTGAAGGACCAAATGGGCCCTCAATAATGACAACAGTCCATTCTGTGTTGACCATCGACAGAGACTATGAAGACTTTTGAAGACCCCTGATTATCCCTTGAACAAACCTATCTTAGCTTGTGTACACAACAAAAACCCACCCTAACCTTTATTGGGCCCTTTAAATAGCCTCTATAACACAAAGCCTGACCCTATTGGGGCCCTAAACACCCAGTGGGCCCAATACTAACCAAGCCCCTTACTGGCCACCAATATACCATTGTTTTTAAACCTGTGGGACCTCTTAAATGTCAAGTTTTAATTAATGTTTGTAAAAAGAAAAGTGTTTTAAAATTATTAAGGGACTGGATTGGCAGTTTCCAAAACTTTTATCTCTTTATAAAAACAGGTGATAACTGCCATTATTTAATACTTTATATCCTTGTTTTAATAAAACCAAGGTCTGTTTGTGACTTTCTTAAAATTGTTTATATACTGAAAACAAAAGAAACACGAAAATGAAATAATTGAACCCCGAGGGGCAGGGTTCTTTTTGGGATTGTTGAAACTTCAAAAAACTGTTAACAATAAACGCCCCTACTCAATATCTTCCGCCATTTTCCTGGGAGCCTCCACACCATCACGTGTTACACCTTAAGCCTTTCACCCACACAACACTTTACCCAGATAAACACATTCCACCACCCATAACCTAATTGAGGGCACGTTGGCAATCCATCTACTACTCCGAGGGAATCTAATGGCTGGATATAGCTAAAAGAGAACCACACTTGTATCCAATGGTAGGATTGATGCTGAGGGTTTTGTACAAACATATACAATAACACACAAGAAGATGAAGGACAGCAAGAGAGCTTCTTTAAATTGAAGAAAGAAACACAAGCCGAACACTCACTTTTTCTTTTAGCTAGCTTTCTTTTATTTAACTTATAATTTAACCATTTGTAATTTAAGTTTTCAGAATGTTTACTTTGTATTTTGTTAAGTTTCTTTAATGAAATTTCCAAGTAATTTCTGATAAACTTTCTTTCGCTTTGTTACTGTTGAAATTTACACGGTTAAAGGATATATGTTTAAAATCTTGTTACTTGTCTTACATTGCCAATATCCAGTCAAGTAAATACTAAGGTTAAGTAAATTAAGTTCAGGTTTAATGTCAATTCAGTTGGTTTAAAAAGGTTTTTGAAAATAAGGGGGGTTGTTTGCAGTAGGGTTTTTACACATGGGGTCATAAAGGGAATGTGATGGGTTTGGAACTCTCAGACCATCTTTGGCTGGAGAATCTCGGTCATTTATTAAGTAAATAAAAAGTTTTTAAGCTATAAATGTTGCATTTTGATGTTTTTTCTATGATTGGTTCATTTTTTCTGTTAAAATAATGACATAGGCTAGTGATTGTTTAAGGTTAGATTAAAAGTAGTTATTAGGTAGTTTTCTTTGTATATTTTAGAGCTCAATGCAGCATCAAGGTGATTTGCTCTGTCTTTGTCAATATTTAAATCCTTGAGCGCTGTCAAAATGTCAAGTGTAATTTGAGGTTTTATTTGTTTTTAAAAGCTCAAATTTTGGAAATAAGTTCTATTCTATGTCCCTTAAAATTGTTTATATCTTGCTTTTCTGTGAAAGCCGTTTGAGCTCTTATTTTATAACGCTCAAAAACCCCTTCAGCTGCCTTTGTTGTTGCCCTGGTGCATAAAACAAGCATCCCAGCCCTCGTTTTCTTCTTTTAGTTAATTAACATAGTTTATTCATTTCTTTTCCTAGTAGCTTATTAGGAATCCTTTAAGCCCCCTAAGTCTTACAGCTTAATTCTTCTTCTAGATTAGCTTATTTTAGGCTTTATTTAGGTGTTTTTCTGTTTTTTTTTACTATTAGAAATAGCTTATTTATATTTTAGCTTATCTTAGGGCTTATTTTATTTAGGAGTAGCTCATTCTTTAGCCTAAGTAGCTTATTCAAATTAGTTGAGTTTGACTCTCAGCTTATTTGAGTGCCTTGTAGCTTAAAAAGAAAACTAAAAGAGCTTTTAAGCTTATTTGAGTTTCTGTCCAAGAAAAATCACATTACTGGTCTGTTTTAGTAGATTTCTAGCACCCTTGCTTTTACAAAAAAGAATCACCTTAGAAAAACTCCTATACTAAGTTTCTTTTTTATAGTTTTTGGCTATCTACGCCTTTGGACTTCATTTGTAAGTCGGGGTCCAATTCAGGGACCATTTTTGTAATATTTGAATTTTGTTGTTAACACTGTTAGTGCCACAGGTTTTGTTGGTTACTTCTTCGTTCGTCCTTATAGGCCTTCCTCCCTGTTAGTCCTTTTACTTAACAATAGTTAGCATTAGTTAGGTTAATTATTTAATTTAATTTAATTTAGGGTTTATTTTAATTAGCTTAATTACTTTTAATTGCTACAGTAACTTTTGGGCATTTTTACATTTTTAGTTTTGTTAACTTTTTCTTTATTTAATCTGATTTTTTTAGAATTTTTAAACTTTTATTTTTTATCTTTTTCTATTTTCTTTGTTTTTATTAGTATTTAATTTTTAAAAATTCATTAAAATAATACAAAAAATTAACAAAAAAGTATTTTTCTTTTTTAGAAAATCTTTTCGTTAATCAAAATAGTTTGTAGGAAAATTATTTAAAACTGGTGTAGGGTGATTTTTGCCCAAATTTCAGTTCCCGGGCGTTTTACGAGTTCGACTTTTACGTTTCTTACCGTCTGTTGTTCGCTTTTTAACTCGTATTTGAGATTTTTACATTTTCTTTTAAGTTAGAAGATTTTTTAATTTATATTAAATTTTATAATTAATTTTATGACTTTATTTTTCGGTAATTTCTTAGTTTTAGCTTGCGATTTAATTCCCGGTTGTCTATAAATTGAGATGTTTAATTTAGTTTATTAGTTTTAATTATTTTTGGTAAGTATTCTTTAGCCTAATTTCGTTCCCCGTTAGATTTCTCTGAATTTTCATTGCATTATTTTATGCCCCCGTATAGTTTAGGATTTTATCCGTTATAACTATATTTGTTCCCCGTAATTATATTAAGGTTGCCCATTTTCCACTGCCTTTTTCCCGTTTGTTAATTTAGTTTTCTTTAATTAATTTTTGTTTATCTAGTTAAAAATCAAATAATACATTATGTTTCTCTATTAAATCTCAATTCATTTCGTATCGAATTTACCATTCCAGCCTCGTTGGGGGATTTACGACCCGGAAGCTATATACTAATTTCGGTATCATTGACTCTGCTTATAGACCATTCTTACTATATATTTTATATTTTATTATATTATATGTATTTTATAGGTATAGTTCTGAGCGGATCATGGTGTAGTCTTTTATAACTTGAACTTTGTTGGTGTAGTATTTAGTATAAATATGTTTATACTTATACTACCTTAATATTTAATTAGGTTGCTTTCGGGACGTTTCACGTGACGGTTTTCACTTTATTTGATTATTCCCTATCCGTTATTCATGAGGTGAGTTCATTGCCAATTTTCATTACTTGTTTTAACAAACTCTATGGGGGGTTTTTTTTTTGAACTATTAAAACCCCTGCTTGTTGTACTATGGACATAGTGTTTTTAATTGTATGATATCCATATATTGCCTAGTTCAATTATGCATTTAAGTCCCTACCAAATCATGAACCGTTAATTGCTAATGTAGTGAGCGCCAGTGTTATGGATAGATCTATCGGGACTGACAATCCCCACCTGGAATTTCTATTTACAAGTTGGCCATGGTGTATTTAACATTTTGAGGAACTTGTAGGCTATTTTGGCAGACACCCTATATTTATTTGGGGCACTGACAGTTAAGGTTTCGGGGCCATGAGCTTAGTGCAATAATACATGTTTTGGACTACTGAAATTGTTTCATAGTCTGCCATTACTTAAATCTTGTGGTCCACTCTTTTATCGATAAACCTATGAATTCACTCAATCATTGTATTGAATTTTAGCATGTTTAATTTCAGGTCCTAAGGTATGAAGTTTGGATGGAAGCTGCGGGGATATCGTGAAGATGGATTCTGTGTTTTCTTTAAATTCGATGCACTCTTTAACTTTTGGAAACATATGTCATCTTTTGAAAGCATAAAGCTTTAGTTTTACAAATGTATGTTGAAGGTTATGACACTTTTAAATATGTGAGACCTAATGTGAAAACTCTGATATTTTGTAAAGGCATCGAATGAAACCTTGTTTAAACGTCCATTTGAGGTCGTTTCCTATATCTTGATTATTGTACTATGACGTGGCACCCCATTGTTACCATTCCGCTGCTACCAGATTTGGGGGTGTGACAGATTGGTATCAGAGCCAATGTTATAGGGAATGGGTAATCTTCATCACCTAGTCTATACCAATTTTTTTAAAAGATTTTCTTTTCTTCATTTTCAGAAATTCAGAATTCTTCATCAGCTTACCGATATACGCGCGCGTATCTCTGATCAATACTTACTTTTCTGATTTCATTATGTGTTATATTGTTTTAATTATAATACTTGGTTTAATTTTCGTCCCTTTGTCTATCTTGTAGGTATTACTATCATCGTTATCGGTTCGACTTTATAAATATTGACCATTCTGATTAATGATGTTTATTTATAAAAGCATCACCGTTTAAATTATAAAATTTTAATTTTATAATTGTTTAAACTAATATCATTTGTGATGTAAATCGAACCTCGTTGCTATGTAGATTCTATTATGAAATTGCATACGGTTATTGATGATAAATCATAATATTATAATGTCTTTATTTTCTCTGTTAGTGTATATACCTCGACTCAAATACTCTTACAAATTCTTACCGGTTTTTATTATTGTTATTGTTAACAACTCATGCGCCCAGAAGATGAAAAAGAAATCTGTTAAGAGATTAGTGGAAAAACGTGTGGCTAAAGCTATTGAAGAATACAAAAAGTCTAAGGCTAATTTAGATAGTGCCGAAAGTTCAGAAGAAAACACTGGGAATGCTGGAGGAACTGTGAATGTGCAGGGTTGTTCGCACAAGACTTTCATGAATGGAAAGCCTCACCCATTTAATGGAACGAAAGGTGTTGTTGGTTTAAGGCGTTGGATAGAGAAGGTGGAGCAAGTGTTTGAAATTTGCAAGTGTTGTTGTTTCGATAAGATAGAAAAAGTTCTGATTTGTACTAGTACTTTGAGAGTCATGCAGTTACCATGGTGGAATAGGAATGTGCACACCCTTATGGGCTCGTCAATGCTACCGTATTCACTTGACTGTATCTAAGACGATGATAACTACGGAATACTGCCCAGCAACCGAAATCCAAAAGATGGAACAAGAACTTTGGACTCTGACTCTGAAAGGAGATGATATCGAGGCTTACAGCAATCGCTTCCACGAACTGGTTTTGATGTCATGAATTGGTGTCTACTGAAAAGAAGAAGATTGAAAAGTACATTCGTGGGTTTCCTGAAGATCAAGGAATTAAACTATCTTTTAAAGCCTGATATCTCTGCATGATGCCATCAAACATGACCGTGAACTGGTCGAGCATGCAGTTCAGGGTTGGGCTGGCTAGAATTGGTGTTGAAAGCAATATAAAGGAATCGTGCAATGTCCACCAAAGAACACAACAACAATAACCCCAACAACAGCTGCAACTGCAACCGAAACAACAACCAACACCAACAACAAAACAGGAGGCAGTAAACTGCCAGGGCCTATGCTGCAGCCCCAGCTAAGAGTAGCGGTTATGCTGGGAATCTACCAAGATGCAACCATTGCAACTCTCACCACAATGCACAATGCCCTCAATGTTGTCGGACGGTCCAAAAGACAACTGCTCATCAGGAGGAAAAGACTGCGGGCTAGGGTTCCAGGTTGCGGTGTTACCCCTCTTCTCAGGATTGTGGTCTTGTTCTTGGATGCGAGTGGAATGAAAAAAGGACATTATAAGGACAAGTGTCCAAAAGTAAGGAACCAGCAGAATGAGGGAGCTCGTGGGAGAGCTTACGTGGTGGTTGAAAATCTGCAGCAGAATCCGAATGTGGTCACGGGTACGTTTCTTCTTAATGATCACTACGCTTGTATCCTCCTTTGAGGTATGGGGCTGAGACAGAGTTTTGCATCTTCTGGCGTTTAACCTTTTATTGATATTGCCCCCTACCGGCTTTATTAAACAAAAAATATAGCTAAAGAGTAGAGCTTAGCAATGAATAAGTTGGTTAAGTTCCAACATGTTTTACGAGGTTGTACCTTAGCTTTGTATAACCATTGTTTTAAAATTGACCTACTCCCGACCCGACTAGGAAGTTTCGATGTCATTGTTGGCATGGATTGGTTGTCATACCACCGAGCTGTCATAGATTTTTATGAAAAGATTGTCCGTATTCCTCTTCTGAACGACGAGATACTCTTGAAAGTCACAAGGGAGAGGGCCGAGAAGTGGTTCAAGGATCACTTGCAGTTGTATAAGGTGATGAAAAGAGCTTGATGACTTCGTATTTTCCGAGACTGTTCCCTATGGTATTTCTGATGATCTGTTAGGTGTACCTCTGTGGAGAGATAGAATTCACGCATCGATCTGATTTCCAGGCGCATTGCCACGGTGTTAAATCGCCATACCGATCGCTCCGTCAGAGATGTCCAGAGTTGTCGAACAACATAACGGAGCGTCAAGCTGAACGGGCTTCATTCGACAAGTCACTCATCATGGGGAGCACCAGTGCTCTTTGTCAAACAAGAAAGACGGTTTGCGTGAGAATGTGTATTGACTATAGGGGGGGGGGGAATTAAATTTGTTGACTATAAATGAACCGCTATCCTCTCCCCTATGAAATTGTTGACTTGTTTGATCAATTACAAGGTGCGTGTTGTTTCTCCAAGATAGATCTTCGCTCGGGATATCATCAGTTAAGAGTTTGCGAGGAAGATATACCGAAGACCGCATTTAGAACCTGATATGGGCATTTTGAGTTCACAGTTATGCCGTTTGGGCTGACAAATGCACCAACAATATTTATGGACTTAATGAACCGCGTCTGCAAGCTGTATTTGGAGAAATTCGTAATTATTTTCATTGACGACCATCTAATCTACTCAGAAAGTCAGAAAAAGAGCTTGAAGTCCACTTGAAGAAGATTATGGAAATTGCTCAAGAAGAAAAGAATTGTTGTATGCCAAAATTCTTCAAAGTGTTGGAATTTTGCTTACAAGAAGTACCTGTTACTAGGGCACTGTGGCAACTAATGTGGTATCTATGTGGACTAGCAAAGTCGTGAGGTCGGTCAAGAACTAGAAGACCCCTGAATCAACAGACTGAGATTCGTTCATTTTTAGGATTGGCGGGTTCCTACCGAAGATTTATTGAGAATTTCTCCAAGATCGCCAAGCCTCTCACCCCGTTGACTCAAAATAATAAGACATATGTGTGGGGAGATAAGCAAGATGAAGCTTTCCGCATTCTGAAGGAGAAGCTATGCAATGCTCTAGTGTTAGCACTCCCCGATGGACCAAACGACTTTGTGATTCTATTTATGATGCATATAACAAGGTTTTGGTGACGTTCTAATGCAAGCGGCGGCTATAGTGATTACTATTATGCTCGTCAAGACAGTTGAAAGACGCCATGAGAAAAAATTTATACCACCACGACCTGAATTGGGTTGCGGTGGTGTTGCCCTAAAAATCTGGAGGGACATTATCTTTATTGGACTGAAAAGTGTTATTCACACTAACAACAAGGTCTCCGTACATCTTTGACTAGAAAAGAGTTGAATATGGCGCCATAGGAGGTGGATCGAGCTGCTCTAGTGACAACGTATGTGAGATTACAATACTCCCAGGCAGGCAAAATGTTTCGCATATTTGGTGGCAGATGCCTTGAGTAGAAGAAAGGACTCAATCCAAGGCGAGTACGTGCTATGAGTATTACTATCCATCTGGACTTATTATATGATTTTGGAAGCACAGGGCGAAGCTTCAAAGGTTTCTCAAATGCCAGCTGAATGGCTAAAGAGGTTTAGAAAACACACTTTGCGCGTACGATATAATGGTTGGAAAAAAAAAAAATTCTTACCCTTTCTTCGATCGCTATCTGGCATTCCATTAGTTGGTAGTGTAAGGAAATTGATCATGGATGAAGCTCACACATCTAGATATTCAGTACATCCGTGTGTCGAATAAGATGTATTGATGAGAGACTTTGTATCGGGTGGTCCTGGTATGAAGAGGTCTTCGTGGGTGAGACATTTGCCTGAGTACGGTAGACGTGTCTTACGTGCTCTAAGAGTAAAGCTCCGAACATCTGAAACCTTCAGGATTACTTTAGCAGCCGGAAATTCCAGAATGGAAATAGGAGAAGATAAAAATGGACTTAGTCACAAAGTTGCCAAAAAGCAGCAGTGGGTATGATGCGATTTGAGTCATTGTGGATAGATTGACCAAGTCGGCTCACTTCTTACCTATTCGTGAAGACTACAAAACAAAGAAGCTGGTAAGGATTTATATCAACGAGATTGTAGCGAGACATGGTGTGCCGGTGTCAATCATTTCAGACCATGATGGTCGATTCGCGTCACACTTATGGCAAGCTCTTCAAAAGGCGTTAGGTACAAGATTAGACATGAGTACGACTTACCCCTCTGAGACCGACGGTCAGAGTGAGCATACTATTCAGACACTAGAGGATATGCTTCGAGCTTGTGTTATGGATTTTGGTGGCAGTTGGGATCCTCACCTCCCGTTGGTTGAGTTTTCTTATAATAACAGTTACCACAAGAGCATTAAGTGCGCACCCTTCGAGGCTCTGTACAGACGGAAATGTAGATCTCCCGTGATATGGGCTGAAGTTGGGGAAAGTCAGCTTATTGGACCGGAGATTGTGTAGGACACTACAGAAAAGATTATTCAAATTAAGGAAAGGTTGAAAACGGCAAGGAGTCGCCAGAAAAGCTATGCTGATAAGAGGCGCAAACCTCTTGAATTCAAGGTTGGAGATCGAGTATTACTTAAGGTATCTCCGTGGAAAGGAGTGGTACGATTTGGTAAGAAAGGAAAGCTGGCACCACGGTATGTGGGACCGTTTGAAATAGTGGAATGTGTTGGACCGGTAGCTTATCGGCTGAAGTTACCCCAGGAGCTGAGCTGTATCCTCGACATGTTTCATGTGTCGAACCTCAAGAAGTGCTTGGCAGAGTCAGATGTTTAAGTGCTTTTAAAAGAGATCGAGATTGATGAAAATCTGCGTTTTGTCAAAGAGCCTATTGAGATCGTGGAACGGGATGTGAAAAAGCTAAAGCGAAGAAGAATTCCATTAGTCAAAATTCGTTGGAACTCTCGGCAAGGAGCTGAGTATACTTGGGAGCGAGAAGATCAGTTCAAGACTAAGTACCCGCATCTTTTCGCCTCCACCATGTCTGCAGTCGCTAGTTGAACTTTGGGGACCATAGTTCCCTTAGGGGGATCGACTGTGAGATTTCGTATTTTCAGGTAAATAAATTTATTATATTTTATTTCTATTTTTACCCCTAAGTAAAATATTTAGTTTTACTTTTACCCGATTCGGCAAATTTCGCGTTATTAGTCAAGTTTAAGTCGTGATTGAGATTTTGTTCCGTCTACGTGTCTAGCGTAGTTAATATTTCCATTGTTCACCCCTAAGTTTTAAAATCTTTACTTTTGTCATTTTAGTTTTACTTTGCGTTTTCGCTAAAATTTGCTAAACCTTACCTTTTTACCTTTAACCTTTACCCTTTTTATTTAAAATCTTACAATATACAAGTAAATTGTCAAATAAAAAAAATGAAAATCACCTATAATCCCCCTATGACCGGATATATCAACACACATACTCCATATACTTTTTTATTAGTTCCTAAGAAAAACAAAATCATTCACTTTTACTTAACTCTTCACACACACACTTCCTTACATGCAAAATAACCATCCATCTCCCTCACCCACCTCCCTTAGATGCCACCAACGACCACCACCACCACACCATCACCACCAAAACTTTCTTGGCCATTATATACATCACATCATCATCCTTATGAAGCTTGCAAAGTTTGGTTGAGTTTGGAGAAGATTTAGGGTACTTTTGGTGACATTCTTGAAAGTATTTGTTAGGGTTTTTATTAGATCAAGTGGGTAACATTATTTTGGTGAATTAGAAGCTTTGTATTGAAAGATTTTGGGTGTCTATTTGGTTCGAAAAGTCACCTATGTATTTTGGTGATTGG
>BQNB010026107.1:0-17500 GCA_026074375.1 Tanacetum coccineum
GCACTGACAACATTTTTTGTTGTTGAATTTGATCTTGATATATATCTATTAGCCGAATACGGAGTAGTATTTGTAGGGTTTATGGTTACCGACTAACTGTTGGTAGAAAATAAAAGTTCAAAAGAATTAGATATCCTTAATTTATTGTGCTCCAAAAGCTGATGATTTAGTAAAGAATCTTTCAATAGATTTGCAAATTGATTTTTTTAGCAGTATTAGAGGTTGCGAAGAAGAAGAGGTTTTGTTTTAGCTTCGTTTTGTATTATGTGACACGTATCGATTTTGTGAATAACTCTGCAAATACCTCATATTTTTCGTAATTATATTGATGGGTGTATTGAACATATTGGTAACTTTTTTATATAAGTTATTTAAATTTATGTAAATTTACCAGGGTGTTTATGGGAAGAATATGTCACTTATGTATCCTGGTTAAGCTTATGCACCTTATGCCCATATACGCCTGTTGATTCACCTGTGCCGACACCGGGTCAAGATGATCACCTCAACTGAGATCAACATTACTAATACGGAAATAACCAAGTTACTTCCAACCAATGAACCAAACCACCGTCTTTCTAAATGTCGATATCTCTAAAGATTCAGTTGCCGCTCAACCACCCTTGTTCGTGGACACTACCAATGGAAACAAGGTCCCCGTGAGACCAACAGCGTATCAGAATTCAGTTTTTAACTCAAATGGATCATATAACATGGGTGTACAAAGCACATATCAGGATCTAAGATATGGTTTGATGGTGTCCACTCCTAATCCTATGGTTAGACAGCTCCAAATATTCTGATGGCCTACCTAAAAACAATACCAACACCTCCCCTTTGTCAAATGCAAATAGTTTTGCATCAAAATATCAAAACTTTCTACTAACTATCATATCGTGGTACGTACGTATTTTTTAAAGGTTATTTAACATCATAATTGTAATTTAGTAAGGTTTTAACAATGTTCGTTTTTGCAAAGTCCAAGACCAATGTCTAGCATGAATGCTGCTAGTGTTGGAAATTTAGTGCAATTGTGAGAATTGGATCATACTTGGAAATGGGTTTGGAGGTACGGAGTGTACACCCATCAAGTCATTGAATTTCCCTGACTCTTTTAGTGGTTTTATTAAATGGGTGGTTATTTGCCTATTTAAGTGGCAGATTTGATTGCATTAATTGACCATATTTAATTTGGTCATGAAATCATTATCCCTTAATTATGGAGGATAATTGACTTGACTGCATTAATTGACCATATTTAATTTGGTCATGAAATTACTAATTCCTAAAGTATAGAGGATAATTGATTTAACTGCATTAATTGACCATATTTAATTTGGTCATGAAATCATTATTCCTAAATTGTGGAGGATAATTGATTTGACTGCTTGCATAGAAAAATACACAGTAAACAAAAACACATAGAAACGCAGGGTTCTTGATCTGTGCCTAGAACAAGAACAAACACTTGGTTTTATCCCAAGAAGGTATTCGTGTAACCCAGGCATAGGGTCGAATAATCTTCTTTGGAAAGTGATTACACGACTTCAAGTGATATCCGGTAACCATCTTGGTAATTAGCTAGGCTATTGATTGTCTTCACCCTGATCTGGGATCTACTACAACCAACAATCAAAGAAGATTATTTTGTGATAATCAATGGATGTTGCTGCTATGAAACACATGACTTCAAACTTTGCCAAGCTTGATAAGTTTGAAAGGGTGGACTTTATAAGATGGCAGAAGAAGATGCACTTATTGTTTTCCAGCATGAGTGTGGTGTATGTGTTGACTACTTCTATTCCTGAAGATGGTGGTGATGATGCAACCGTGGAACAAATTAGGAAAAGGAATATGTGGGATAATGATGACTATGTCTGCAGAGGTCTAATCCTCAAAGGTATGTCTGATCTTTTGTTTGATATTTACTAAAATATTGAATCTTGAAAAGAACTATGGAATTCCTTGGAGGTCAAATATATGGCTGAGGATGCATCAAGTAAGAAGTTTCTTGTTAGTACTGATTCAAGACCAGTTATGGAACAATACAATGAACATCTTGGTATACTTGGTAGATTTACACAACATAAAATAAACATGGATGGGGCTATTTAGATCTCTTGTATCATTGATAAATTCCCTCCTTCTTGAAAAGATTTCAAGCATACCTTGAAAAATAAGGAGGAGTTAACTCTTGTTGAGTTGGGCAGTCATCTGCGCATTGAGGAGTCCCTTGGGGCGCAGGATAGTGACAAGCCAAAGGGCAACAATGTTGCTGGTCCACAGTGATTGGACGTGGTTGTGTAGATCTTAAGTTTAGTTCTGGAAAGATTGTTTCTTTGTTGAATGTTTTGCATGTTCCTAATATAAGAAAGAATTTGGTTTCAAGTAGTATTTTGACTAATTGTGGTTATAAACAAGTGATTGAATCTAATAAATTTGTTTTATCCAAACATGGTGTGTTTATTGGTTTTGGTTATTTAAGTAATCATATGTTTAGGATTAATATTGTCTTTGATAATATTGGTTCAGCCTTCATATCAACCTCTGAACTGAATGATTCAATCCTATAGCATGCTAGACTGGGCCATATCCACTAAGAGGAAGCAAGATATGTCTAAGGATGGGTTAATCCCAACTTTTGACATGGATACTGAAAAGTGCAAGACTTGCATGCTGACCAAAATAGCTAAGAAACCATTTCAAAATGTAAAACGTGAAACTGAAGTTTTGGAATTGATTCACAGTGATCTGTCTGATCTGCATGTTACTCCTTCATTTGGGAATAAAAAGTACTTTGTGACATTTATTGATGATGCCTCTAGGTTTTTCTATGTTTATTTATTACATTCAAATGATGAAGCATTAGATAAATTCAAAGTATTCAAAACTAAAGTTGAATTACAACAAGGGTCCCAATTCAAAAGAGTTAGGACTGATAGGGGAGGTGAGTACATGAATACTCTGTATTTTTAGTTTGTTGGTATTTGAAACGATACCCCCTATATTCCACAACAAAGGTTATATCTGAAGGAAAAAATAAAGTACTAAAAAGAATGGTTTAATTCTTTGTTGTATACTTAGGACTGATAGGGTTCTGGGTTGAGCTATGTTAACAGATTGCTATTTATTAAATAGGGTTCCCAATAAAAGGAACATGATTACCCCTTATGAACTCTGGACTAAAAGGAAACCAAACCTGAACTACCTTAGGGTTTGAGGTTGTAGGGCAGTTGTAAGACTCCCTGATCCAAAGCTAAAAACTTTTAGTAAAAGAGGCATTGAAGGCATCTTTGTTGGATATGCTGAGCATTCCAAGGCTTTTAGGTTCTATGTCATTGAGCCTAATGATTCAGTTTTAATTAACTCAATAATTGAATCAAGGGATGTTATCTTTGATGAGAATAAATTCTCATCAGTCCCTAGACCAAGTCAAAGGCCCCTGATAAATAGAACTGAAGACATTGGTTGTTCAGTTGTCCTAAGAGGTCCCTGAGAGCTTGTTCGGAATTGCACTGAGATAGAAAAACAAAAGGAATAGGACTCCAAAGGATTTTGGACCTGAATTTCAATTATATTTAATTGAAGGAACAAGGGATGAGGTCTCTAACCAACACTCCTATTGCTTTAATGTTGAGGATGACCTCAAAGCATTTGATGAAGTAATGAAGTCCCATGGTGTTGCTTTCTGGAAAGAAGCAATTAATGATGAGGTGGACTCTATCATGGGCAACAACACGTGGGTGTTGGCTGATCTACCTCCATGTTGCAAACCTATTAGTTGTAAATGGATCTTCAAAAGAAAACTGAAGGTAGATAGAACTATTGAAAAGTTCAAGGCAAGGTTGGTCATTCAAGACTTTAAACAAAAGTCGAGGATAGACTACATTGATACTTATGCTCCAGTGGCACGTATCAGTACCATAAGACTGTTGATTGCTGTGGCATCAATTCACAATCTGATTATTCATCAGATGGATGTGAAGACGGCTTTCTTGAATGGTGACTTGGATGAGGAGGTATATATGAACCAACCTCAGGGCTTCATCATGCATGGCAATGAAAACAAGGTGTGTAAACTAATTAAGTCTTTATATGGACTGAAGCATGTACCTAAGCAATGGCATTAAAAGTTTGATGAAGTGGTTTTGTCTAATGATTATTTACTTAACCAAGCTGACAAATGTGTATATAGCAAATTTGATGAAACTGGTAAAGGAGTCATCATTTGCCTATATGTTGATGACATGCTGATCTTTGGCACTGACCAAGTTCAGGTTGACCTGACAAAGGAATTTTTGTCATCAAGGTTCTCTATGAAGGACATGGGGGAGGCTGATGTTATCCTTGGTATTAGGATTAAACATGAAAGTAATGGAATAGCAATTTCTCAGTCTCATTATATTGAGAAGGTACTGAAGAAATTCAATTACTTTGATTGCACTCCAGTTAGTACTCCTATGGATACAAGTGAGAAGCTGATGCCCAATAATGGTCAGGCTGTATCTCAACTTGAGTATTCTAGGGTGATTGGCTGCTTCATTTTGTATGTAAGAGTTAATCCAGAATGAAATCTTGTCAAATTTAGACTCCAATGCACATCAAGTAAGCCAAGCATCTAATTCACCTGAGAAAAACATGCTTAAAAGTGTCAACATTAAAGTTGGTGAGTTCATAGAGTTTTGTAAGTATAAATGTAAATGTTGGAATCCAAAGATTTTTTTTTTTTTTTTTTTTTTTTTTTTTTTTTTTTTTTTTTTTTTTTTTTTTTTTTTAAAGTATGTATGATTATTTTAATCCTTATAATAATCGCCAAAAATGTAGAAGCAGTTAAATCCGTAGAACCAAAAGAGTTAGTGTTTATTGCTTCGCCCATGTTATTATAATGAAAAGTGTTCAGAAATTAGTAATGTTCAATAAGTAGTATGGACAGTGAAATCGTTGATTTTCCAAAATGTATGGGTCTACTATAACAGATACATCACCACATAAATAATATCTACTATTGCACTAAGCTCATGACACTGGAGACTCGACTTCATATGTAGGCTATTTCATGCAAATAAAGGCCCGTGTAGCTGTTCAAACCCGTAATACATCTAAATTGCTCGACCTGTATGCAATTGCGTGTTTCAGTACTGTCGAAAATAGTGAGATTACTCACCCGAACAGGGATGTCAATCCAAATATAAGATCTATTTATACCACTGCGCTTCCTCAAACCGGTCCTCCAATCAAGAATTTAACAGTTTCATGATATTGGGCTCTTGTGGTTATGTTATTAGGCACAGGTAAAAAGGAGATGATAACCGAAAACACATTGGTGTTCCAAATAGAAAATTAACCATTGTATTCGTAAATAGCTTTGAGTACTTAAATCCATAAGTAGAAAGAGTGTGATATAAATCAAGTAATTGAGTTTGTAATGAGTATGTAAACAATTTCGTAAACGTGTATGCAAATGAGTACGTGACAAAGTATAAAACCAAGTTTGTAATCAACCATGTAATTGTGTTAGTAATGAATTGCAAATCAAGTATGTAAACCGAGTGTGTAGAATAGTATGTAAAAGATATTGTAAACGAACATGTAAATAAGTTGTATTGAGCATGGCTATTCTTCCCCTCGAGATTGATAAAGTAAATGTTAATACAGTGATAAGAGGGGCTTTATCACCGTAAGTGATTGATGATTATCTAATTCAATAGGTGATCGTCTCAGGCAATTCCAGAATGCAACCATAATATTTATAGGGCCGTATGTGTAGGATGTCATTACTATTTAAATAACGCATCACATGTTATATAGTACACACCACCTAAGAGTTTTTATTAAATTTTTAAAAGTTAAATTAATAATTAACTCGTACGTTGTTATATATAAATGTATATGTACTGTACTCGTCAGAAAAATGTTAGTTTTATTTTCAATGTATATTTGTTAAAAATATATGATTTAATGTTTTTATTAATTTCATAATGATATTTCATTATTAATTTAATTGTTTTATAAATATAATGTATAAAAGTAAAAATAGTGCGCGTGATTTTAAAACCACATATCTTTATCGTTTTGACTCTGTTTTATACGTTTCTTATGTCCACGGCTTCGTATTAAGAAAATCTATCAAAATATCATATTTATAAAAATTAAACCTCTGATGAACAGTAACTTTTACTGTTCATCACAGTTTATAAAAACTGTTTTTATATAATTAATTATACGTAACTTGTTTAAAGCATAACTTGTTCATTTTAATTCCGTTTCTCGAGTTTCTTACGCCCTTGGATTCGTCATGAAGAGTGCTATGTTTATAAAATATTTATTTTTATAGATCAGATCTGAGATAGAAAGTATTTATATAAAATTACTTTTATAAAATTACTTTTATACGATTAATTAATGTAAACTCGTAAATGTCATATCTTCTTCGTTATAAATCCGTTTTTCGAGTTCTTTACATGCTTACGATCCTTGTGAAGATAATAATTTAATAAAATATAAAATGTATGGGTTTAATGTCGAATCCAAACAGTAGGTATTAAAAGTTAATTAGGGTTTATGATTAATAAAACTAGTTTTATAATTACTTTCACTTAGGAACTTTGCACCATTATTTTACCAAGTATTATACCATATATCTTACATATATTAAGTCCTTTAAAAGTCCATAACCCTTGACCAAATGGAATCCATGTCCTTGTGATCTTTTACACATCAACTTGTAATTAAACCTTCAACACCATTTAATTTGTAATTCATTCTTATAAATTATTTAACACTTATACCAAGCATGTACCTTTATTTCAAGTATTATTTCACCCCATACAACAATAAATTCGAATCATATATGCTTTAAAATACTTCATGTGTCACAAAAATGAATCTAGGTGGTGTTTAACATATATAACAAGTATGTACACATAAGATAATGAATGAATGAACATTGAATACTTTAAATAGACCTTATAGAAGATGTGTAGAATGATGAACACAAGATAAAAACCCTAACCAAGCTTCCAAATCCAAAACCCTAATCAAGAAAACCCTAAATATGTTTTCTTGATTAATCCTTGTTAAACCCAAATCCAAGCTTGTAATAACCTTGAGTAACCTTAGATGATCTTAGAATGAACAATAAAATGCTTGGAATACTTGTAGAATGAATTTTAATGGGAACCCTAGGCACAAGATTTTGAGCCGTGGGTATGGTTGAGTATAGAGAGAGTTTGCTTGCTAATTTGCTAGTGAATGAATGTGTGAGAGTTAAATGGACATAGGACTTTCTAGTTATAACAAGATGGTATCAAAACAACCTAAGATTAAACCATGGGATGTGTAGTGGTTTGAAGTACAATTGCAAAGAGCTCTCCTCCTCCCTAGGAGGAGACCACGGCTCAAATGGGGTGCAAGGTACCAAGATGGGACAATTTCTAGTAACATGGGTCAATAGTACATTTTATGTAAGGTGTATGAGTTGTAATGAAAGACTTAGTGGGTCTTTAGGATTTTATTTTATGTGTAAACACTTATATCCGGCCTTATGTAAGTAATAAGTGATGAAATGATTAAATTTTGTGTATTGGGTATAAATGTGGGTATTTGTTTGAGTATAGATGGGTATTGGTGCTTTCGGGTACACCCAATGTAATTTATTGCGAAACGTAAGCGTTTTACGTAACCAACAAAAATAAATTACAAAAAGTTATAAATTATACTCCTAATAATCATATAACACTTGCTTGATGTAAACTTTAATTTGTTTGGTGTTCGTTTACGTTGAACGTTGATTTTTAGTTTACACGATTTAACTATAAGATAATAATTAAAAGCGAACGCGCAAAACTTCTAAAAATAAATAATGGAATAATTAATGTCGTAAATAACCTGAAAATGAGAAATGTTACAAGGCTGATATTATCCTTGGTATTAGGATTAAACATGAAAGTAATAGAATAGCAATTTCTCAGTCTTATTATATTGAGAAGGTACTGAAGAAATTCAATTGCTTTAATTGCACTCCGATTAGTACTCCTATGGATACAAGTGAGAAGCTGCTGCCTAATAATGGTCAGGTTGTATCTCAACTTGAGTGTTCTAGGGTGATTGACTGCTTGATGTATGTCATAACTTATACAAGGCCCGATATTGCTTTTACTATGGGTAAACTGAGCAGGTATACTAGTAACCCTGGTACTCAGCACTGGCAAGCAATTCAGCGGGTACTAAAGTACTTGAAGAAAACCATGGACTATAGATTGACATATACTGGTTATCCTTCAGTGTTGGAAGGTTACACTGATGCAAGCTAGATCAGCAACACTAAGGACAATTCGTCTACAAGTGGTTGGGTATTCCTGCTTGGTAATGATGCATCCAAGAAGCAAACTTGCATTAGTGGTTCAACAATGAAATCTGAATTTGTAGCTCTAGCAGCTGCTAGTTAGGAAGCTGAATGGTTGAAAAACTTGCTCCTTAAGATTCCATTATGGGTCAAACCTATAACACCTATTTTTATCCATTGTGATAGTGCTGCTACATTGGCAAAGGCTTATAGCCATATGTACAATGGGAAGTCTAGACACCTAGGTGTCAGGCATAGCATGATTCGTGAGCTTATCACGAATGGGGTGGTATCTATAGAGTTTGTGAGGTCTCAACAAAACTTAGTTAATCATTTGACGAAGAGACTAGCTAAAGACTTGGTTATAAAGTCTGCTGAATGGATGATATTAAAGTCCAACTAAGTCGTTGAATGCTAGGACACCCAACTCCCTACTAAGAAAACTTGGTAGCTGAGTTCAATATGGAAAGCTGAACATTTAGTGGACTGAAGCACATGTTTTACAATCATCCCAAGGATGTGCTTGAAACCTACTGAAAAGGAGGATGAAGTTGTTAACTTCTTAATGGTTAATTTTTTTGAAAAAGTGCTTAGCAGGAGCATGAATAAAGAGGAACCACCTATGTAAATGTTGAGGTTTTTCCGCCTCAAAGAGCATGAACTTTGGCTCTTACAACATTTATGAATTGGATATGGACACATGACTTGTATAGTGTCAGGAGTTTCTTATGTATTTGAAAACTTTTATCTTCAGGTATTCAAATAGGTTGAAGGGTTTAATTATTAGAACACCCTGATTCTCGAATATTTGAACGTGTAATTTACTAAGATGGAAATTCAATCCTTAGGACATTTTTATTTATGCACTTGTTTTGTTTAATGTTTAATTTTTCGTCCAAAGGAATTGTACTAAATTGGGGAGGATTGTTGGAAATTTAGCGCAATTGTGAGAATTGGATCATACTTGGAAATAGGTTTGGAGGTACGGAGTGTACACCTATCAAGTCACTGATTTTCCCTGACTCTTTTAGTGGTTTGATTAAATGGGTGGTTATTTGCCTATTTAAGTGACAGATTTGACTGCATTAATTGACCATATTTAATTTGGTCATGAAATCACTAATTCCTAAATTATAGAAGATAATTATGGAAGAGATTAATGGGCTATTAATCTCTTATTAATTTCATTATTAGGTTTTGAGTAAATCCCTATAAATAGGGATCACAATTGCATGGAAAAATACACAGAAAACAAAAACACATAAAAACGCAGGGTTCTTGATATGTGCCTAGAACAAGAACAAACACTTGGTTTTATCTCAAGGAGGTATTCGTCTAACCCAGACATAGGGTCGAATAATCTTCTATAGAAAGTGATTACACGACTTCAAGTGATATCCGGTAACCATCTTGGTAATTAGCTAGGCTATTGATTGTCTTCACCTTGATTTGGGATCTACTACAACCAACAGCTAGTAGATAACAAAATGTACCCAAACAAATTATATGGTCCGGAGAACCTATTAGACCTGTCAGCGCACCAAGCTAAAAGGCCCCTTGGACTGATATTAAAGGTCACATTCGTAGTAGTGAATGAAATTATGCCCAGATGACAGTGTAACAAGTAGGAGGATGAAACAATCAATCATAAAGTTGAACACACTGAAAAGGAGAGAATCAAGCAGGTTATGCAAGGGCATGATTTTGTATTCTCACACTATTCGTTCATTTGTTGTATGCAGAGGTAGAAAAGGACATATGGGTTGGGTAAAAAACTGGTATATGATGCTGGTCAAAATGAGTGGGATTGGGTTAACTGAATGTTTTATGTCCTAATCTTCAATGTTATTCAAGCAATAATTGAATCTATACTACATATAAAAGAATTGCACCATCTCTCTTCATTAATGTTTAAGTAATACAATTCACAAAGCCTAAAGTACAATCTTTAAATGCACAAAACTTAATTTTAAATAATACAGCTTATAAAACTTATAGTACAATCATTAAATACACAAACTTTCATCCATTAAATGTCTTTTAAACATTAAATTAATATACATAATAAAAACCAATTAAATACATCAATTAATATTATTTTTAAAACAACTTTAACATGAAAAATGCATATTGTAAAACTAATTAAACTCACAAGACCAACACATTCTTGGACAGGACCAACCCATTCTCCGAGAACCAGAGTCGCTACAAGTTCGGCTAGCTAATAAAAGCCGTTTGAAAAGGAAGGTAGGAGTCCGGAAAAAACGAGTAAATCAAATCGGATACGGATTATTTATTTTTAGTCACAGGGTACCCGCCGCTGCAACGCGCGAGAACCCTGCTAGTTTTCATTAAAATGATTTCAAGGTTTTATAAATTAGAAATAAACTTTGTACGACTTCAGTTTAAGAAAATTATTAGGGAAGAATTCGGTTAGTATCTGATTAAATAATAAATATATAACTGTTATATTCATGTAATGTTGGTCAAGTTGGGTCAACAGAAACAAGAAGTTATTTGGAGGGAGAGATTTAAATATCTAAAGCCTTGTTGTGGTTTGTGGGCATGATTAATCTATGAGTTGAGCAATGGCAAAATGCAAAGCACCAAAGTTAAAGAAATCCCCATTTTAGTTTTTTTTATAAATGCTTGATATCTACCATTTTAAAAAATTGGTACAGATAATCATTGATTTGTAGTGCTTTGAAAATGATGAATGGGTAATGTAATAGTGCTAAGGGAAGAGAACATAAAGGTTGCCACATTTTCGATCAGAATGGTGTTGTGTACGGGTTTGATGCTGAAAAAACGTGAGTCACTTATGATGGTTGTTTCATTAGTGGATATATTCGATTGGCTTCCTTCCAAAATTAGTTGATATATTTTTGGATGCTTGGTAAATCATGAGGCGGATGATTTGTCATCATAGTTATTTTGATTTGTTGGGCTCAAGCTCATCCCTTTATAATCTATATATATTTTGTATTTTGTGAGAAATAAATCAAAAAAATCATTATCCTCCAATATGGTAATCAGAGTCGTTAATTTTATACCAAACATCCCTCTAAATCTCGTCCTAAAATTTCCCTCTACCTCACGTTTTTTGTTCATCTGATCTAAAAAAAACCCTTTCTTTAGTTCACCTCGATAAGTATTGCAGCAGTTGTTGACCTTTATTTTGGTTTTATATCGATTGTTTTAAATGCTTGTTTAAGGAAAGAAGTGAAATTATTTACTTGTACAAGGTCAAACTACTCCACCTTTATTCTCTTATTTTTCGATCTATTGTGAATTTAGTTGGATATCCGACAACAAAGCCGGTTATTTAATATCCATATTGTTTCGTCAGTCGAAATAAATCAAAGAAGGTGTATCATATCACTTATTTTAATATGTTTATTTGTATCCTAGCTTAATATGTGGCCCACAAGACTAATGTTGCTCAACAGTTTACACCACAGATGCATTAAAGATTGCCGCATCTCGGTCAAGGTATACTCAATCCCGCTTCGGCTTTTTATGCATCCCAGCCTACTACTCTACCAAGTGCGTTTAGCATTATGCCGCTGCAAGGCCCGACTTAGCACATGAATACATGTGTCTCTTCTCATTTAAATTTTAATGCAAGTAATTTAAGTATCATTTTTTATAAACGCTTATTTTCATCTGTTCACGTTGGAGATGGCAAGTCTATTCCCGTTACCAACACCGGTCATAGCATTACTCCTTCCCATCATCGCCCTCTTCATCTTCATAATGTTCTTGTAACCATCAATATAATTAAAAATCTCATTTATGTTCGTCAGTTCACTAGGGACAATAATTGTACTATTGAATTAGACGTTTTTAGTTTTTCTGTGAAGGATTACTTGACTCATCATATCCTCCTTCGAAGTGACAGTTCGGGCGATCCCTATCCAGTTACCAAGTCGTCGACTTCTCCGATTGTTTTTCTCTCGACAAGTGCTTCCACGTGGCATCAACGCCTCAGACATCCGGGTGATCAAGTGTTACGTTCGCTTGTCTCTAGTCGTTTTATTTCATGTAATAAAGAAAAGTCATCACATATTTGTCACGCTTGCCAACTTGGAAAACATGTGAAGCTTCCCTTTCATAGTTCGGATTCTATTGTTGAACATTGTTTTGATATTATTCATTCTGATTTATGGACATCTCCCATTATTAGTTCTAGTGGTTTTAAACTCTATGTCTTATTCCTTGATCATTTCTCTCATTACATATGGATATACCCTCTTCGTTCAAAGTCTGACATGTTTGATAAATTTTTGCACTTTCGTAATTATGTTAAAAAACAATTCAAATACGAAATAAAAAGCTTCCAATGTGATCATGGCGGTGAGTTCGATAACAACCGACTTCACACCCTCTTTGACAAACAGGGCATTCAACTTAGATTCTCTTTCCCCAAAACATCCCAACAAAATGGCAAGGCGGAACGAATGATGCGAACAATCAACAATATCATTCGCACTTTACTTTTTCAAGCACACATTCCCCCCACCTTTTGGGTCGAGGCTCTCCATATGGCCACCTATCTACTCAACCTTCTACCCTCTACCTCAATTCAAAATAAAATACCTTATACTCGCCTTTTTAACAAACCACCCAATTACTCTCGCCTATGAATATTCGAGTGTCTATGCTACCCTCACCTTTACTCCCCACACAAACTTGCTCTACGAGCCACCCCTTGTATATTTTTGGGCTACCCCGCTTACCATTGTGGTTTTCGATGCCTAGACCTCGAAACAAATAAAATTATCCTTTCTAGACACGTCACTTTTGACGAAACTCAATTTCCATACCATTCTATGACACCCTCCTCGCCGCCTTCTTACACCTTCCTCGACCCCACACCTTTCCCCCTCCTAAACACCTTCACATCAGCCCCTTTACCTCCCCTCACAACTCATGAAACAACTCAGCCCAACACCCCAAGGCCCAACTCCTATCGAATTATAACCTTCACCTCAGTCCACCCTCTCAACTTCGATAGCTCACAACCACGTCAGCGGCCCATCTACTTCGGCCCATCAAACCAGTCCACTACCACCACTAATTTTTAATTTTCCGAATCCTCAGCCAAACACCGAACCTGTACACGAACCTCCTCGTACTCATCCCATGATCACTCGGTCGCAATCAGGCATTGTCAAATCTATCGACCGCTTGTCTCTACATATTTCTTCTATTTCTCCTATCCCTAAAAATCCGTATCACGCCTTAAAAGTCCCAAACTGACGTAATGTTATGTACAATTAATATAATGTGTTGGTTAAAAATAGCACTTGGTTACTTGTACCAAGGCCCGCAGGTGTTAATATGGTTTACTCCATGTGGTTGTTTAAGCATAAGTTTCATGCTGACGGGACTTTGAGCCGCTATAAGGCTCGTTTAGTTGCTAACGGTAGTAGTCAGCAACTAGATGTTGATTTTGATGAACGTTTAGTCCAGTCGTTAAACCGCCCACCGTTCGCACGGTCCTTAGCCTTGTCGTGTCTCGTAAGTGGCCCATACACCAACTTGATGTTAAAAATGCATTTTCTTAACGGTGACTTATCTGAGACTGTGTGCATGCATCAGCCTCCTGGTTTTGTTGACAACCGGTATCCTTATCATCATGTTTGTCTTTTACAAAGATCTTTATATGGACTGAAACAAGCACCCCGTGCTTGGTTTCAGCGGTTTGCAGGTTATGCCCCACGAGCTGGATTTTATCATAGTCGTTGTGATTCCTCATTGTTTATATATAGACAGGGTTCGCAGGTTGCTTACTTACTTATTTATGTGGATGACATCATTCTCACAGCTTCATGTCCAGCCCTACTTTAGCAGATTATAGGTTCTCTAAATAAAGAGTTTGACATTACTGGTCTTGGGGCGCTTAATTACTTTCTTGGTATCTCTGCTGATCGTACTCTTACATGTTTGTTTTTGTCACAGAAGAAGTATGCTTTACAGCTCCTTGAGCCTGCTCACATGGTTACTTGTAACCCTTCTCGGACACCCGTTGATACAGAGTCTAAACTGGGTCCGAAAGGTGTTCCTGTTCAGGATCCTACTTTATATCGCAGCATTGCAGGGGGGCTTCAGTATCTTACTTTTACATGTCTAGATTTGTCTTATGTAGTTCAGCATAATTGCCTTTATATGCATGATCCGAGGGAGCCGCACTTTGCTGCACTCAAACGTATCTTGCGATATGTTTGGGGGATTGTAGATTTTGGTCTCCATTTGTATGTTTCTGCTACTACTTCTTTAGTTGGTTACACTGATGCTGATTGGCCAGGTTGTCCATCTACACGCAGGTCTACTTCTGGTTATTGTGTATTTCTGGGGGATAATCTTTTGTCGTGGTCCGCTAAACGATAACACACCATCTCCCGCTTTAGTGTCAAAACAGAATATCGGGGTGTTGCTAATGTTGTCGCTGAAACTGCATGGGTCCGTAACCTTCTTCGTGAGCTACATTCTCCTCTTATGACTGCCACTCTGGTTTACTGTGATAACGTTAGTGCTGTGTATATGTCTACAAACCCAGCTCAATATCAACGGACGAAACACATTGAGATCGACATTCATTTCGTCCGTGATATGGTTACAGTTGGTCATGTTCGTGTTCTCCGTGTTCTATGTCGTTTCCAATATGCCGATATTTTCACTAAAGAACTGCCTTTCGCACTGTTTGAAGATTTTCGATCCACTTTGAGCGTCCGTCATCCTTCCGCTCCAACTGCGGGGGCGTATTAGTCGATATATATTCGATTGGCTTCCTTCCAAAATTAGTTGATATATTTTTGGATGCTTTGTAAATCATGAGCTGGATGATTTGTCATCATAGTTATCTTGGGCTCAAGCCCATCCCCCTTCGTAATCTATATATATTTTGTATTTTGTGAGAAATAAATCAAAGAAATCATTATCCTCCGATAGTTTCAGCAATTGCATGGTTCCGCTAATTGCATGGTGAGTGGCATATATATAGCAAATTACTGAAATCTAAGCATAAAAACGTGAGTCACTTGTGATGGTTGTTTCAGCGATTGCATGGTTCCGCTAATTGCATGGTGACTAGTGAGTGGCATATATATAGCATTTCACTGAAATCTAAGCATGATGCCGGTGACGCTAAGAAAAGTTTGTTAGAAGTTGGTAAACACTAAGTTACGTACTCTAGAATCTAGATAACCCAAATGAAAAAAAATATATAGAAGTAAATCTATAGCATTCGAGACGAAATGAAATAATATATGTACAAGAACTAAAACATTTGTTTATCTCGCTCGTGCTATGATGATCATGTTGTGCCCGGTGATATTCTATAGCATTCAAGACTCAACTGAGATGCTTATTAAAGCTTGGACCCAATTTAGCTGTTCAAGCAACGATGTACCGAGAACTGTCATTTTCTTGTCTTTTAGTTCTGGTATAACACAGCAACGCAACAAATGTTAACCATGGCCAGTAAGGAGCTTGAGTAACTATCAAGAGGTCTTAAGTTCAAGTTATGCTAGGTGCAAACTCTAAGTGGTCACTCGTGGTTTATTATACAAAGTGGTTCTATATCTACTTGTAACGCTAATATATGTGACACTATCATATTGTTCATATAAACAAATGAATGTCGTGTTGTTTGACAACATGTATGATGTTGTGCCATGCACAAGTGGGAGAAATCTTTATTGTGTGCAAGGTACAACACATGACAAAAACAATATGATTAAAGGTTCTCTTGACCGTAAGGTAAGAAATAATATGTCGAGATATGAATTAAAGACTACTTCAAGTAAAATGTTTATGTGTTTTGGAATGTCAAAAATAATAAAGTAATCTTGATTTATAGACTACTCCAAGTAAAAGTTTATGTGCTCTTGGAATGTCCCAAATAATGAAGTAATCTTGATTAACTTGAAATTACTACTGAAGCCAAGAGTTGGTGTTCAGAATTACTTTAGTTAAATATGTTTATGTTTATTGTAAATTAATAAACACTAAGTCCGTTAATTGTTAAAAGACTTATAACATAAAGTAAGTTATATCTTCTGGCTATGACATGAACAAAAGTCCTTGAATTGTTCAAAGGCAAAATAATGTACAGTTAACATGGATAGAGTTCTTGAACTAGTTAAAGCCGTATACATTATTGCATGCAAATAGGTTTTTAAATACTATCTATTCAATTTGGTTTGACACAATTGATAAGTATGTGACCTAAAGAGTATTAAGTTATTTAAAAGATTGTGATAAAGTCTCACAATAAAATTACTCATAGAATACCACATATTTATGGTATGTCTAGAGTATTGAATCAAATTATTTGGAATTATTTGATTTTGATAACTTAAATATTTCACCTCCGAATCTGTCAAGGTTTGAAATTGAGTATGTCTTATATATACTCGATAAGACTCTAACCTAGAAGGTTAATAAGACATAATCATGATTATGGAATGTGATGATTCACATTAAGTCTTAAATTTTGAAGTTCTGTTTTTTGTTAAAAGTCTTATGAAGAATCATATTAACAAACTAAACATATGAACTGTCAATGTATCTTGTAATGTCCCAAAAGAGAACAAATTATTGTTACTCTACATGCTAAGTAATTATAGAAGAGTCTTTAATTACAAAAAGCAAGTGGGAGCGTTTTAGATCTGGAAGAGATAAAAAATACAAAATACATAACCTTCTAAACACACTAGTGAATATCATACTGAGGCTTTACAAGTAAATGTTACATGTAAATGTTAAACCTCATAATGATATAATTCTCGTTCATAGATCCGTAAGGATACCTCAAATACTTGATTGATAAATGTTATTTCAATATTGAGGAATATGAGTCACAGGATCATGGGAACCTGTTAAAGATGCATTATTGAATTTTGAATTTGGTATCATGGTAAAACCATTAAGATGCATTGTTGAATTTGATTAATGACTCAAACTATGAATGTTAAGATGATGTCCACAAGATAATCAATTTTAAAACTTGATTGATCTTTAACTAAACAGTTAGACTGTTAAGTTAGAATGAGTTTTAAAAGAGAAGAAAAACCCAAGTGGTTATGTTCTTGGTTTCAAACTCATTAGGGCCATGTTGTACACATACATAATGAATACATTATGATAGGA